>NW_018923604.1:28886-45144 GCF_002207925.1 Prunus avium
GTTTATGAGTCTCACCCCTCTAGGTGAGACTTGTAAGACACAATATGTGGCTCACCATACAACGGCTAGGACTCTTGTCCATTTCAATTGAAGTCCGGTCCCGTCCAGTCCAGTGAGACTACTAGAAGATACACCCTGGAGAAGACAAGAATCCAATATTTTTAAGACCAAGAGCAAAGAATCTGAAAAGACTTTCTCGCACTGGAATAATAATCTTTGTATATATGCTTTGCGGAGTTCATCACAAGTCAAGATGCTTACATATAGCGGCCACTAAAATATCAATAAACATTACTTGATAGACATGGATCCTTCCGTGTATACCGTGTATAAGGCAGCAAGATAGGGTGACGTTGGTTTCTTGAGAAAAAATAAAGATGCTGACGTACCAGATGATCTTCTCCGTTAGAAAACGCCTATGGACAATAATATACTTCACATTGCCGTTGAGTTCAAGCACATAGATTTCTTCAAACAAATCCCACCACAATCGCCATTGTTTTGGACCACCAACAACAAGGGTGAAACTCCCCTCCACATTGCTGCTAGAGTTGGTTGTGATGAAGGAGTTGAGTTCCTCATCAACCATGCGAAAAAACTATGCGTTGATGATGAGGAGAGCGAACCCACTACTTATCCAATGACACGAGGAGCAGTGCTTGATTGGGGTTGATGCTTCAAGATTATTCAGGGTGTTGCTAGAGGGCTTCGTTGTCTCCACCATGATTCCCGTTTGAAGGTAATACATAGAGATTTGCGGGCTAGGCGGGCTAGGCGGTCTAGGCGGTGGCTAGGTGGTCTAGGCGGGAGCTAGGCAGTCGCTAGGCCGGCGCTAGGCGGTCTAGACGGGAGCTAGGCGGTCAGGTGGGTGCTAGGCGGTCTAGGCGGGGGTGCTAGGCGGACGCTAGTGCCTAGAAAAAAAAAACGCCATTTGGAATCTCCAAGGTCAGGAACGAGATGACGATGGTGCTATGAGCGAGAGACAGAGAGATGAGGATTGAGGAAGAAGAGAGTTCGCGGGTTATGTCTGAGCGAGAGAGAGGGGCTGGAAGACGGCTCTTGTTAGAGTTAGGGTTTGAGAAGGAAAATTGCATTTATATGTTGATGAAAAAAAACAAAAAGAAGAGATGGGCCCCCGATTACTCCTCTAGGCATTAGACCCCTACTTCCAGCCCGCCTACCACCTTGTTTCGAACATTGGGATTGACATGTTGGTAAATCAAGCTGTAGCAGAGGCAAATTCAGATGAAAATACCAGAGGCAAATTCTTCTAAACTAATTAATAATCTCAATGTTATATTTTTGAAAGGCGAATGGTCTTAAATTTGATGTGATGGAACATCTAATTAGGTAGTAGCTGAGCAAATAAACTTACTATTTTCTAGTTTCTCCTCTCTAGAATATCAGTTTTTAATCATGACTTCACAAAACCTTTGACAATACACCCTCTATTAGTCAAACCGTTAATAAGTCTGTTAAATTCTGACTTGGCAAATGTGGATCCCATTTTTTTGCTCACGTTGCCTATATGTAGACCAAAAAATTATTTTATTTTAAAATAATTTAAAATTTTAAAAAACAAATATTTTTTTTAAAAAAAAACATAATTTTCTATAAGTTAGGGGGATTAATTGCTCACGTGGCCTTTAATTTTATATATATATATATAATAGGGGGCGAATCAAAAGTACGACTACAAGTTAGGGGCATTTCACCAATTCACCCTTGTATAAATGAAAGTTGGAAATTATGCTTTTATTTGGTGTGTGAGAAAATAATAAAAAATAAAAAGAAAACCAAAACAGGGGTTTAAAATAAACTTCTCTTATAAAAATAGCTCCAAAATCTGAGGATGATTAGATGAGAGTGATAGAGGTTTATTTATTAATTGTAAAGTTGTAAGATTTTGGAGCTATTTTTATAAGAGAAGTTTATTTTAAACCCCTGTTTCGGTTTTCTTTTTATTTCTTTTTATTTTATTTTATTTTACTCACGCACCGGGCGCGGGGTTTCCACCTACTGTTGCATTCCTAAGAGGACACAAATTAATGTGCAAACAACCAATTAAAAATACCCGCAAGTGCATGAAACCCCTGTTTCGGTTTTCTTTTTATTTTTTTTTATTTTCTCACGCACCGGGCGCGGGGTTTCCGCCTACCCCCGGGTCCGGGGCGTGATTGAATAAGGGATATTTGTAAATAGAAAAAATCCACGATAATTCATGGTTTTCATATGCTCTGATACCATACCATGCTTATACCACTTGGTCCCGAATGCCCATTTATATGAACTAACACCCATTTCAATCATCCCATAATTCCCCTTTTGTTAGTCATCTTGTCTAACTCCCTTTCGCCAGTCCCGAATCACCCAATAAAAATCATGTGCATTGTGGGATCCCTGAGACCTGGTACCTGCCAAGAGTTAGACTCAACTACACAAAAGATCCTTCCCATTACCCTTTTTTCTATACTTTCTTTATCAACCCAAGGATTCCAGCCAATTTTCATGACATGATATAATTATGCATTTCAAATAATAATAGCATGCATAATATAGTGCTCACAAAATTTAATTAAATCAATCTCCGTAAAGGCTCTACAAGAAATCCCTACCTCGTTTCCAAAGCTAGCTCCAAGTTAAGAAAACACAAACTCCGACCTCTTAACTCCAAGAATATTATTACCACTCTCTCTTTCTTTTTCTCTCTACCACTATTTTTCCCTCTCGTTTCTCATGCAAACTATGCATGCCTTCTCTAGATGTAGTAAACCATTTGTAAACATAGACTCCTATTTATAGTAGTAGAAGTAGGCAACAAGAATCCTTCATTAGTTAATACTCTTGGCGGTAACAGTATAGGATAACAACAACTTGAGCTTATCTTCAATCTTTGCCACCTAGCAAGAATGGTGGCACCATCTCTAGCTACAATATTCTTGATCCAACACCTCATGCTAATACCAAAAATATCTTTTAAGCCTTAACTCCTAAGTTTTCAATAAAATACAATATAATTTGAGATAAGAAGGTTTGTCCAAATCTATCACTCAACTTAAATATCTATCAAAATATACTAAGATTGACCTCAAAGTATACCATGCAAATAATATGGATTCTTATATATATGAGAACTAATAGTGAAAATTGCACATATATATATATATTGGAAATATGCCCTAAAAGCCAATCATATGATGTAATTTTTTAAGGATATTTCATGTATTAGACTTATGTTTAATCCTCTTAAAGGGCAAGTTTATTGTTTATTAGTAAATGTCTCATTAACAGTTACAATTTGCTATAATAGCTTTCTAGCTATTTTAGCTAGAATTTGGCTAAAATTTGGAGACTCTCCTAAAGATGCTCTTATACCAACACATTACAGGTAAGTTTTTTTTTTTCCTAAATGACATTTCCAAAAAAAGCAATTTTTTGTTATAAAAATAACAAAAGCAATTTTGTTTAAACAAACGCTACCCATGTATTGTCGAAGTAAATAGAGATGATTTTCAAGTGGAAAATAATAATAGTAATAATGTATTATAGCCAACAGCAATGAAACATGAAATGAAATATCCTCATCATAATCTCCAGGCAAGAATTACTAATAAACAAAAAAAATTGAATTCAAATTCCTCCACAGTGAATGAACCTTGAGGAGATCTTCATCCTCATGAAAAATCCACATGGAATTTGAAGGGACACAACTAACAATCTAATAACATAGAAAGCAAGCATGGACACATAGCTTACATGACCTACAAACAAAATTGACATGAACTGATCTTAATTTATGTATCAGTTTAGCTGTGAACATGCCTGATGGCTGGCACTGGCACTCCAAAGATGCAAGGTGACCCTCTTAACAAACTATTGAAATTGAAGCATTTGCCTGGTGATCCCCCAATCCCATTAATTGCTTGATCCTCAACCACATGATCGTCGTCGTCGTCGTCGTGGTCATCAAAATTTTGGTCATGATCATCACACTCATTCTCAATTCCTTTCCCATTCCCATCTTTGTTACCCACATCACAAACAAATGGTGGAATCAAAATCTCATCATCAAGTGTTACAAGCTGCAAAGTAAGCCTTCCATTGGACCTATGAGCCCTAAAGTACTCATGATGCCTAACCTTTTCCTCAGTGAGAATCAGCCTGCCATCACTAGTGTAATGCCTCTTCAACACCCAAGGCATATGAGCAGGCAAATTCTCAGTGCGAGCCAGCCAGGGTATAGGAGGAGGAAACTCTTTATTCTTCCTAGCCCATTTTTGCTCTTTCATACCCCTTAATTTCTGACTAAAATTACATCCCTGCCCATCCGCACAATTGGTCACATTTGGTACATCACTATCCTTGAGCACATCAACAGAGCTCTCCATTCCAATGTAGTCACCAAACAATACAGAAGAAGAAGTTGGGGAGAGAAAATCAGAGAGCATCATGGAACAACTTTTGTGAGACGTGTTTTTTTGGGGGTCAAGACTTAAGGCCCTGAGACCCAATTCTAGAGGAGTTTGGTTTTGGCATGGGTGAGGCTTACTGGGGATCTGCATAGTATTATACAAGAGGGCTACAGTGTGAGAATGCTCTCTGTTTGTGATTGTTTGGAATTTACAGAGCTGAATGTCTTGGCTAGAGAGGAAGATAAGCGGGGCCAGCTAATATCTGATAAACATTGCTGTGCTGTACCGGGGCCTTGCCCGGAAATTTTGAAAACAGGTCAAGTAAGGTAAAACTATGTTGTCAAGATAATGTTGAATTGTACTGTTAATCTAGACTGTACATTAAAGTTTATTTTAACATTCAATGCATAACACTGTAGATTGTTAATGTAGACTAAACATTTAAATTTTTTTCAACATTTGTTGTGCGGCAATATAATACCTCAGATTGTTCTGTACTAAAGTCTTAGCTTTCACACATGGTTTGGTAGATTGCACCACATGTTGTTTTCAAGTAATGTATAAATGCATTTGTTGTGGCTTGAACGCGACCCCACAAATTTGAATCTTGTGCACCGTTGAGGTGATTGAAGTACTTAGTGTTATTTTCAGTTTAATATCCTAGTGACAGCAGTGACCGAGGCGCAGCTTGATGGGTGTAAGTTCATAAACAATGAAGGATACTATTTGCCTCCTAACTTGTAAGGAGATACTCCTCCTTATTGCGAATCACAATTTGACATTCTAAAAAGAATGAACAAGCATCTAGATTCAAGAACATAAAATGAACTCCACCAGCATTTTAAAGTTGAAGAGAATGAACAAGCATCTAGATTCAAGAACATAAAATGAACTCCACCAGCATTTTAAAGTCGAAGAGAAAATGTGAAAAATTCTTAATAAATTTGTTAATAATACGAATAAGTTTAAGATTACAACTTCATAAGGTTGTTTTAATCTTATAATCTTAAACTAAATAAAAATAATTATTATATTAGGAAAATAACATTCTAAAAAGCTGTTTATTCTATAATTTGAAAAGGAAAAAAAGAGAGAGAAAAATCTAAATTTTGTCAAAAAGAAGGTCGTTCTTCCCTTCTTAGCGCTATGCTCACTTCAAGCGCGGTTTCCATCTTTGGTCTCTGTTTTTCACAATTTGAATAGTCTCTTTTTGGTATATTTTCTCCACAAGATTTGAAACACCCCACTCCCACCTCACAAAAAATCTTGTATTACATTGACCCCTTCACTTATAAACAACTTGACCTAGAATCACTTCGAATCAAGTTGACCTAAAAATTAGGGTTAATTACAATTTAATACTCTGTAGTTACACCCTTAAGACATGTTAGTCCATATCTTTTCAATTTTTACAATCATATACCGAATCTTTTAAATTTATTACAATGTGATTCCGCCGTTAGAGTTTTCATCAAATCTCTCTGTTAGTTGCCTACGTGGCACTAGGGATCCCACATTTTCTTTTTTTTTTTTAAATTTTAAATTGATTAAAATATTAATTACTTTTATAAAAGTAAAAAATAAAAAGTTAAAAAAATTAAATTAAAAAACAACTCTCTCCTTTACCTTTCCCTTCTCCTTCCCTCGCTCAAGGCAGCCCCTACCTCCTCTGCAACCCCGCACAGCCCCTCCTCCCCCACTAACTCTAGCTTTAGCTTGAAACCCACGGTCTTATCATTCTACGCCCCACCACCTTCTATCCATGTTACTCTCTACTAACTTTTCATTTGGTCAACCGGAGAGGAGTAAGAGATTCTAATAGCTAATTGGACTAAATCAATCTAACTGGCAATGGTTGTTAGAAAAAGGTGACACAAATATGAAGGCCAAAACTCCAAATCAAGATTCAAATACAGCATAGGATCAAGAGAACTATAAAACAAGGCCCAGGAGCTTAGGCTGGACCAAGTCAGAGACCAATGGGTGCATGAGCATTGTGTTTTTGTCCTAGTTTAAATTAAAACCAATTGTGTGGTAATTAAGGTGTGCCTATTATGACAATTCAGTTAAAAGAATTATTGAGCTATATATGTATATCCCTCAGGGTCGGGCCACCGGTTTGTTGAATAACACACGTGAGTCTACTGTAGGAGCACAAAAAAGAAAGAAAAACCCAGAATTGAGTTCTCTAATATAACAAAAAGTAACTTTAAAATGGTTATCAAAACACCATGCATTAGGTCACTACTAAGATAACCTCACACATAGTAAAATCTAAGTATCCGAAAACTTAGTAACTAAAACATCATAGAAAAGCGAAAGCAAAGCCTTGAAATGTAGAGGCTACAGCCGCTCACTGACCACCAGGTAGCGTCTTGATAATATCCGAGTCACCTGAACATTAACAAATGACATGTCAGCCAAATCAAATTTTCATATCAATTAAAACCTAAACAGATCTCTTAAAATCATAATAGAACTACAGAATACCTGGATCAACGATGCTAAGGCACGATACCCGGAAATACTTTCCACAAGCTGTACCCAGATCAACATTGTCTGAAAATAGAAGAAATGGTCAGCCAAATGAAACGGTAAAAGTCTAGTAAACAAAATAATTTCCTTTGTTGACCGATATTATCAAAAGAAAATCATTCTGCAGCATACACATCTTTACTATGTTATGCAAGGGAGCAGAAAGACAAAATCCTAAATAAAAGCTCAGAAAATGGCATTCCTCTTCCATTTGTATTGGAGGACAAAAATGAGTTTCATGCACATACAAACATTGAACATTATGAGAGGAGTGCAACCAGCGAGTTGCTCATCCAAGCAACGCAACAAATTACTACTACATGAAACCAATATCTTTGGGGACAACTAGTATACGTTTCTAAGTCAAATCAACACATTGAACTAAGAACAAGAAACATGCGGATATGTCTAGTGACATTACGCCTATTAACTCCAAATAGACAAGGTGAAAGGAAGAACTGCTGGATTACAAGGGAAAAGACTGATATATAAGCATCATTTCCCATGAAAATCCACCAGCCAAGAAGATCACCTGGCAAGGAGGCTTAACATTACAAAGTACGTTAGTGAACAATCAAGAACTAAGACCAAATGATGGTTTAACCAACACACTGAGACAAGTTCCCACATCTAACAGCCAATAAATATCACATTAATTTACACTTTCTAAACACCAGCCATCACAGTTTCTATGAGATTTTGACACCAGAACCATCTGGATTTGTAATCAAGAGGCAACAAGCAGCCAAGTGAGATTCAAGAACAAGAATCATATTCCATGTTCTACTCATTTTTCATATTCCATGTCGATCCCCAACGTCAACAATCACTGAGACAAGTTAATTCTTCAACTTAAGAATCTCTTAGAGTGCATTAGTCGGTGGTTGAAAGAACTAATTGGAAAATTTATCAAAGGCCGCTGCACTAAACATGCAGGCATTGGATATAAATAAAAGGTTGATATGCATTTCAAGCTTGTCAAAGGGTGCACCCTTATTTTCCACCAATAATCCAACACCTATTTACATTACTTTTATTTATCAAACACTTCCTAACTTCAATTAATGTTTCTTTGACATTTACTAGTAGAGAAACTACCATTTAGGTGAGCTGAACACAACCCATCAAATATTGCAACAATTTTTTTTTGTTCTTATCAATGTTAGTTAAAGAACAGAGAAAACTATACAACAAAGACCCTAAACAACATCCTATAAAATGATAATAACAAAAGCAGTTCAAATCTGATGCAAACCCAAACGTTATGGCTGCAGAGCACTTACTTCCATTGTAGTGGTGAACCCCAACCTTGGCAAGCATAGCATAGTATTCGATTTCGGACTTTCGCAGAGGTGGGCAATTGTTGGAAATTATAATCAGCTTCCCTGCATTTTGTTCCACAACAAAACAAATCCCAATTACAAAACTTGAAATTAACCCAATAAAAACTAACCAAATCACAGTAAAATGGAAATAATAGACAGATTGGAAATTGAAAGAGATATGAAAGCTTGCCTTTGGAGTTACGAAGAGAGTCAATGACGGTTTTGTAACCCAAGGTGTATTTTCCGCTCTTCATGACCAGAGCGAGCCTGGTGTTGATGCTCTCATGGGTCTTCTTGGTCTTCTTCACGGCCACCATTTTTGACACTTATCAGATTCTTCGCTTTTGGTGCCCAAACGCTCTCTCTCACTCGGCGGCCGAACTCGAAAGAGTTGAAGAAGTAGAAGAGCAGTAGAGTTTGCTAGGGTTTTAGTATTGGTGCCAATGAGAGATGGTCTTACACGTGCAATTCACGTGGGTGGTTTTTTCTTTTTCTTTTTCTTTTGGAAACGGGCCTGAAACGAAAGTTTATATTGTCTGCAAAGTCGATAAGCCCATTAGAAGCAAGTCTTAATTATTCATTTGCCCTTTAAAAACAATTGAAGTCTCAATTTGCTTTACTTCCGTCTACAAATTTGTAGGTAATTTCTACCATTAGTTTTTTGAGAAGAAGATGAATTCCATTAATATTTTAAGAACATTATAGAAGAACATGCATGATAACAGTGGCCTTGCTAAAGCCTTTTCAGAAATTCTGGGCAAGGAAAGAGTCTAGACAAAACCACAATAACAGAGCAGACACCTCTAAAACAAATATACACCACCCACAAACACAAACTAAGAAAACCCATTGAAAGAGCACACCAACGCCTCTGAGGTTCTGTCAAAGAAGGCCTCTTATATAAACATTGTCCTTTGTACGAACAACCACAGAACAAAACACAAAAGGAAAAAAGAACTACCTCGAGAACCAACTCGTCTTCTTATCTTGAAGAAGCAAACTTCAGGTGACAGAACGTTTGTTGGATGCCAAGCCCACAAATGCTCCAACCACACACTAACTGTGAGTCAGTGGAGACCTCTCGAGGCCTGTCTCCTCTGCATTATCAGTTATTATCGCAACAGCACCAACCCCTTGGACAAAAGGACCTACCTTAAAAACTTGGGTGTAATCAAGAGCCCCTATGCCGGCACCATCCCTTACACTCCAAAAACTATGTGACACAATTTCTTGGACAAAGACATCATCCGCGCTCCCCCTCAGTTCTGGAAAAAATTTCATAAATAGATCCCAATTAGCCTCTTGGCTAGACAAAGCCCCGGCCACAAGGTTATAGGATAATCCAGCAAGACGATTAAAGGCTGCAAAATCGCCGATCAACACCCCCACTCGTTCACTATAAGGGAGAAACAGTTGGCTTCCAAACGATTGCTCAAAGTCATCAACCTCTATACTCCAAACAGAGATCCAAATAATAAGAAAACGAGCAGCCCTATTTCGCACCAAAAGAGCCCACCTGTTAAAGCATCACAGATAGAGGCAATGATGCTTGAACGTTGATCAAACAAGGCCACGCTAGACCTCTATTCCACTAGGAAGACAACGGCAAGACACCCTAGTACCTAGCTGCCATAACCCATGAAACCCTAGTTTTGGCTCTCCTTGTGGGAAAACGAGAGAGCGACCCCTAGCCCCATGGTTTTCATGATTGATTAATACTACGATCGATAAACAAGATTTAATTTCTAGCATTAGTTATTTACACTAACACCGCCAAAGGTTTTCGGAATTTGTTCGTCCAAAAATTTATGATTTCATATAAAAACTTATGCAAATGACAAAATTAATCTCAATGAATGAATGTGCAATCTAATCTTAAAGCCTAACTTTGTTGTTTCAAAATTTTATATATATATATATATATATTAAATCATCACTCTTTGCACGAAAAATCAACAGAAAGGGGTTTTGTGAACACAATTTAAAACCTCAAGGGGTGTTCGTGTACTTTTTGAAACCTAAGGAGTTTTGTAGAAAAACCAAAAAACTGAGGGGATATTAATGTAAATAACTCTATTATAAACTAATAGTAAAACATAATTTTTGGAGAAAAAAAAAAAACCAAAACAAGCAAGTTGTCCTATTTTTTAATTTAAATAATGTGTGAATACTATTAATATCCTTGCACTATGATTTTTAGAGGAAAAAAACTCAAACCTGCTAGTACCCAATTTGAATTTAACATGTGATTCTCTTCGGATTTCAATTCAATTGAGGTGTCTATTGTGAACTTTTGATGATTGATTTATGTTTTGTTACTATCTAGTGTTATTAATTTCGTTTTTCATATTCGATTTGGTATTGCGATCTGCTCTGGGTTGCTTTTAGTTTTTCAAATTGTTATTGCATTGTATTATATAGTTAGATTTTAGAATTTTGATATGTGTTGTGTTTTGTTGGTTTTCGATTTGTTTTATTGATTTCATTTTTTCAGATTCAATTTGGTTTTGCAATCTCATGTTTTGTCGGGTTTGATCAGTTTTGTGTTTTCTTCCCCGAGCTCTGATCTCTATTATTTGTCGTCTCTGAGGTCCAATATTCAATTTATGCTTCGATTTCTTTTTCCGAAATCTTACTTTTACTCGAATTGTTCTGATTTTTCATTCAACAAGAGCTAAGAACAAAGCTTCTACTTCACAAGCTACAAGCTTTGTTCTTCGTCTTAGCTCTAATTCTCGTTCGATTTCGTCTTCTAAAATCAGTCTTGTACTCTGATTCAATTGAATTTGCTTTAGGTCTACTGAATATATTGAAATAGAATTTATCTGCCTACAAGGAAAATGGCAATCATTATGCAAATTGTAATAGAATTTATCTTGGGATACAGTTTTCAAATTGTAATTGCATACGTCGTTGACAGAAACCTAGCAAAGGAGCAAGGTCTAAAGTATAGAGGAAATGCAACTTTCTACCAACCTCCCTATACTCGTAAGTCTATATACATTTAATTACGTAAATAAAAAAAACATTTTGGTGAACTTGTGTTTTACATGACATATGCTTTTCAGATCAGTGAAATAAACTTGGAATTTGAACAAAAATTAGAATTTCTATATTCACATACACAAATTTCGTTGTATATACAATGAAAATTTTAGGCCCCGTTCGTTTATGTTTTAGAGGCTTATTTTCATTTTCAAAAAACAAAAACAAAGCAAAAACGTGTTCGGTAGGCAAAAACAAAAAACATTGAAAATGTTTTCATAAAATGAAACCAACTTCACGTTTACTTCTACAAAACAAAAAAAAGTTGTTTTTGTTCTCCTAGAAAACAAACGCTCAAAACACTCTCTCGCTCAATCTTCTTTCCCAATCAGACCAAAAACCAAAATTCTTCTCTCCTCACTCACCCTTCTCTTATCTCCCCCTTTCTTGACCACTCTTCTCTCTGGCTTGGCTCACTCCTCTCTACCAACAGGAACAACACCCATCTTCTCTAACCCAATATAACACAAATCTGCAAACTAAGAAAAAAAATACAGAGGAAGAAAGAAAAGAAAAGAAAAACAGAGACAAGAAGAAGAACCACCATATACCCAGCTCAACCACCATCATCACCCAATCAAACCACCACAACCATTAATTAGTGGAACCTAGAGAGAGAGAGAGAGAGAGAGAGAGAGATGGGTGGGTGTATGAGATTCATGCCATGGAAGGAAGGAGGAGTGGGTGCGGCCTGGGAAGGAAAGGAAGAAGAAATGAGGAAGAAAGAAGAAAAGATGAAGAAAAAGAGAAACAGTCGTGCGAAGGAAAAGAAGAAGAAAAGAGGAGGAAAGAGAGAAAAGGAGAAAAAGAAGAAGAAGAAAAAAAAAAGGTGATAAAATAGTTTTTTAGCTTTAATTTTTTTCATTGTTTATAATAATAATTTTAGCCTCTAAAAATATCAGAATTATAAAAAATACACCTGAAAAACAATTGTACTACCAGACATATTTTCATTGTTTTTGTTTTCTGAAGATGTTTTCTAATTAATCTACCAGACGCATTTTCATTTCCTGAAAATGCAAATTTGTTTTCTTATTTTCATTCTCTGAAAATATTCTCTGAAAACACTCTCCGAAAACGTTACCAGACGGGCCCTTAAAGACCAAACGCGAGTTTCACCTAAACTTAGATCATTGTGACTGCCACAACCACAACCACACCATCATTGACCACTACCACTACTCTTACTACCACCTCGCCACCGCTTTACCCCTAGCAGACCACTACCAACATCATACATGATGACACTATCATCACTACCACTATTAAGACATCTAACATGCGTCGTTTATAGAAAAAGATAAACATTAAATTCCGTGTTTAATTCCTATTAGCCAAACAAGAAACTTTGCCAACGAGTTCTAGCCTAGTGGAAAACGCCCTTGACTTGCAAGCCAGTGATCTCACGTTCAAACCCCCATGACACCTTGGCAATGTATGTGTGAGAAAAAATTTGGCGAAAAAAAAAACCAAGAAACTTTACAAATTCTAAATCATTAATTTCCATAATTTTTTTTGGCCCTTTTACGAGACATTACCTATCGGTGAGTGAACAAGGATTGAAGAACAAACTTTAGTTATAGTAAAATATTTTCACATATTCCTATATGATACTTATTTGAGCAAATTTCCGCACGGGAAATATTTGCTGGTTGATTCATTGATCTTTGATTTTCCTTCTCTTTCTAATCCCTTGGTTCTTGTAAAACAAATCTAGGTCAACGGGCCACACCTGGGGGTTGGTGGCCAAAGGCCCTTCGATGCCGAAGTTAGTTCGATTGATCTTGAGAAATTTTGGATAAATTTTTTAGAATTTTTCGAGATTTTTTTTTTGTTGAGAAATTTTGTTATTGCATTCATAATTCAACCAAAAAACAAAACTACTAGCCACAAAGGACCATTACAATAACGGAGCGATCTAACATCAAAATTATGACAATCAGGTGCGCCTCTACTAAAGATCGCGCAGGATTGAAGAAACTCTGGCATAGGCATCGATCCCAACTAAGATTGCAAACTCATAATAATAAAAAAGATATAAAGCTTTAAAAAAATCAAGCCATAACAATACAAATAAAACTCTCACAAATGAGAGATAAAGAGCTCTCACAAAAGGAGATGTGAAAACTACACAGAGAATCCAAAGAGTCTCTGTGACTTATTCCAAACCGAAAGAAAAATTACACAGAGAACCCAAAGAGTGTCTGTGACTTATTCCAAATCGAAAGAAACCGCAAAAAGCTTCCTCCCCTCTCAAAGTCATAGTATTAAATATTGATAAATGGGAGATATTTTCGCACATATCCACTTAATTATCGTCAATATATCGATATTTTTGTCGATAATATCGCGATATGAAATCGAAAAATACATGAAAAATGTTGAAACGTCTCGCTCTCTCGCATAGAGGGATTCGAACCCCTCCCTTTCTCAACCACCCACTGCGCCTTATCCAACTCGCTGCAGATGAGTTTTTGAATATATTTTCGGCATGTAATATTTATTAGGTATTTAAAATGTCTGCAAGTTAATATTTATTATCTAGGATAAATTTCTATATTAAAAAAATTCCCTATGGATAAATTTAGGCATATATTTTATGTTATTTATTATTTTATCATGGAGTTGTATTTTTTTTTTTTTGGTTATATATTATGGAGTTGTATTATTCACTTCGAGTTTTAATATTGTTCATTATATGTGATACTAAGTTTGAACTTTAATAGGAATTCTTTCTATGTGGTACTAAGTTACTCATACATTTTATCTTTGTTTTTTTGGTCAAGCTCATATATTTTATCATATGTATCAAGTGTAATATATTGTAGTAAATTATTATATATAACTAAAAAATTATGGTGTGTTTAATTTTCTTTCACTAATTATTACATATTTTCTAAAGTCACAGTGTTTGTCAGGTCACTACATAATCAACTTAAATCAGTCAAACCCACCATGCCATGCATTTCCTTCCAATTTTTTGTGATAAAATAATAGACAATTGACTAAAGTAAACATCCTCTAAAGTTTCAATAAAAATTTCCAAATTTTTCTCACAATTTCCTTTATTTTTATTCAATTTTTATCGATATCGATATTTCCTGGATATTTCCATCGATATATCCGTATTTTTGGACCACCGATATTTCCGAAACTCTCGATATTTTAGACCTTGCTCAAAATAAAGTCCCTTTTTGGGCATCAACAACGCTAACTGGACCATTCGAGGGCTTAATTTCTTCTTCAAACCAAGTATATAAGACTCTTTGGATAACTTTGAAACTTGGAAAGTTACACATAAAAATAAAAACTAAATTAAATTATACAATAGTCAACTACAAAAAGTAATACTGGCCGTTAAATTACTACCTATAGGTGTTCATAATTCTAAATAAGAGTCAAAGTGATGTCATGTTCACCTACAAGAAGTAATTATCCTATATGTAATAGATTTAGGCATCTTCGTTTTTGTAATGATGGTGTGGGGATACATTTTGCAAGTTGTAGTACCACATAAATGAACTGCAACCTTTCATAAATCTCTATGCATTTGTAAGTATATTTTTTTTTGTTATTGAAATAAAAATTTTGAACTTTTCTTCTAATTGGATTCGAAAAGCTTTCTAAATTTCGAAGAACAATTTGATAATTTGGAAGACTTCTAGATTTCTGATATAGAGCCACAAATAACGACAAGTAAAAGCTGACAGAAGAGATCATTTCCTAGATAGTAAAATTTCATTTGATTAGTCTAATTCAAATTTAAACAAGACTTGATCGATGTGTAATTAAAAGGATCAAGTCTCACGCTTAAAAACATTAGAAATTTCGCTAGCTATAACCAGTAGAAGAGAAGAAACCAAAGATCAAAAAACCTCTTCTTTTATATTCTTTCTCCATATAAGTTTAGATCGGTTGCCATGTCATGCGCCATATAAGTTTGTACATACCGTTAAGTTCGTAAACAAAGTTGGTTTCCGTAAAAGTAGACTTAATTGTATCCAATCCTCATATGACCTCCCTTGAATAGAATCCAAAGCTCTACGTCCACTGTAAATCAGTTCCTATTAGTTGAAAAGGATCCATGTTTTTTAGTTAATTGAAGTTAGCTTAACTTCAAAATGTAAGATTTGGCTATCATGCTTAGCTGAGATGGCTCTGCGCTGGCTTTGTTTTGCTGCTGTGGCTTCTTGTGTTCATCTGTGCTCTTCTGCCGGCTCATACGATCTTATTTCTTATCGTTAAGCGTGCATGATATCAATGTGGCCTTTTGTTTTCACCTGATGATATGACGAGTTTCGTAACATTGGGCATCAAAGATAATAAAAAGATGATGAAAGGAAGAATTTGATGGACACGTAAAGTCATTAAACACACCTTGTTTTATTCATATTGTTTATTTTTCTTGTAGTGACAAGTAGTGCATTGGTTGAAGAACAAGAACGAACCGTTGTTTATAAATTAAAAGAACTACTCCATTTATAAAATATGAACAAATCCTCAATTTCGACTTTATTTGATCGCAACTAATAGTTAAATATGACCAGGGCCGGCCCTGGGTGATTGAAGGCTCATGGCAAAACTCTAAGAGTGTGCCCTTTATTCATAAATTATTATTATTTTAATCAAATAATTAATTGAGTGATGCTATTTTCATCATCTTGTCCTATTTTCCCACCCACCATATCTTTAAAATTTTAAAGACAAGTTTATCTTTTTGTAAAATAACTTATAAGGACTTATGTAACTCATCTTAAGTGTAAATCCAGCATGGATGTTAACAATTTTAAAAAATTATTTTAGAATATTAAACAAACATGAAAAACTTCATCACTTCCTTCCCAGGCTGCACCAAACAAGCCACCACCCAAACACCACCAGCCACCTAGCAACCACCATCTACCACAAGCCGAATAGCACCCACCCCAAACTTGAAAAACT
>NW_018923604.1:45827-66083 GCF_002207925.1 Prunus avium
GGGGTACTTCCTTATTTACATTGTAAACTTAAGTAAATGGAGTAATATAAAAATAAATGAAAGTAAAAGGACAAAGACATTTACTTAAATGTTGAAAATGGAAATAAGGTAATATGTACACCAGTTGAGCATAGGGGCAATATAATGTAGCCATACCCATTACTTTTAGTTATTTTATTTTTTTATGAGCACTTATAATTTTGTTTTGCATATATATACATATATATTTTGTTGTCTGATCATATGCATATATATAAGCTAATATAAATTTTTTTTGTGCCCTTCTCAATCGTGGGCCCCGGGCGGTGGCCCTGGTTGCCCTGGCCAAGGGCCGGCCCTGAATATGACAACGCATAATTAAAATCGTTGAAATCAAGGTTTAAACTATGGTTTCTCCTAATGTGTTAGCTGCATCTAATGTGATGTGGTTAGCAATATGAGTAATAAATTCTTTTAAAAATCCCAAACAATATACAATTATTTAATGTGATACATACACACATAGAATTACTCGGAAAATAATCATTTTACTACTTTTGTAATGTCCGGACGTCATTGTAAACATGGAGGAAAGTAGGGAGGGGTAGTAAAAAATATATGGCGCATGCACGGTAATAACATCTGAAGGTCTGCATAGGAGAAAAACTTTTTTTTTTTTTTTAAACTCAAGAAGTATTATTGGCCACTGGCCAACCCTCTTTAATACGAGACTTTTGTGCAATCACAGTTGATGATAAGTGTATTAAACTGGGACTTTTTGTCTAACCTCAATTTATTAAAGGATTAAATGTTAAAATGGTCCATGCGTTTTATCTCATAGGCCAATTTAGTCCCTGTGTTATCAATTTGGCCAATTTGGTCCTTGTGTTTGTATATTTTAGTCAATATGGTCCATTCCCTTAAAAATATAAAATATAAAATATTTAAAATTAATTTAAAAAATTGTAATTGATTATAAAATTTTAAATTCAATCTGAAAATGGAATATATATTTTTAAAATTTCACCTTCTCCATTTTCACGCACACACCTCAACCACCTCCCAAACCCAGCCACCCTCACCACCACCACTCCAACCCCAAACCCACAGCCACCCTCACCACCATTCCAACCCCACCTAAACCACAACAACTCTCTCTCTCTCTCTCTCTGACAAATCACTAAGATATTCATAGCCGGTCACTATAACCTTGATGGCTCTATTGCAAATTGATCATCCTCGTTGCAGCAAAAGTCGACGACATTTAGGCCAATGGATCGGAGAGGAGAGAGAGATGAAGGGTAGAGTATGAGAAAATCTAAAACATAAGAGAGAGAGAGAGAGAGAGAGAGAGAGAGAGAGAGAGAGAGAGAGAAGAAAAATTGCAGCAAGAAAAGAGCAGGCATCAATTCAACTAAGAACCTTTTTTTTTTCCTACAGGAATCAAGACCATTGGAGGTTGAGGTTGTGTGGGTTTTAATCATTTTAGCATTATTATTATTTGAGTTTAAATCTTTATAATTTAGTACAGATTTTTAAATTAATTTTAAATGTCCTTTTTTTAGGTTTTAATATAATTTTGACGGAAATGATCAAATTTGTTAATAGATACAAATACGGGGACTAAATTGGCCAAATTAATAACACGGGGACTAAATTGGCCGATAAGGTAAAATACAGGGACCATTTCGACATTTAAGCCTTTATTAAAAAAAGAATCAATTGGCATATTCTTCTGCGACCACTCTATTATTGTCGTAGATAGCTCTATAGAGAAGAAGTGAGGACATTGGACCCCTTGAGTTAGATATATAGAAAGTATTGTGACGCATGAAACATGACGATCGGCTTTTTCTACATTTCTTCTATAAAATGGAGAGAAGAATTTTTGTTTTTGCTCATCACAGACGAAGCCTTTAGTTTTGCTCCACAAAATATTGCAGACTAGCTAACACATACTTGTTATTTGGTCTGGAAACAATGGGATTGGAAATGCGAGTTTTCCTTGTGCTTGCCATGGCTATATGCCTCCCCTCCGCCGCATATGCAGCCGAGGGAACAGCCACTTTTTATACACCTCCTTATGTTCGTAAGTATATTATTTCGCCATTTCGAATACATTATCACAAGCTGAACTAGTTCCTCACAGGAAAACTGGTGTTTTTACACAACCAGTTTTGCTCTGGTGAGGCGGCATGTTGGCTCATGAGTTATTCTTAAACCTAATATGTTCTCAATACTCCTGCTGGTATTCTTAACATCATTCTTTAACATCAGCTCAATACTCCTGCTGGTATTCTTATGCTAGAGGAACGTAAAGAAGATGGCCTTCATGGCTGCTATCTTTTCTTTAAGCTGATGTGCAAAGCTTCATTAATCTGAGTATTACATTAATTTCTTAATTAGGTTTCAAAGAGTAGGAGAAATTTGTTTAATCGACTGTCCTATATCTTTCGGAATGATTCAATTAGTGTGTTTATTCGAAACAATTTCAACCTGTGTCAGTTTCATATGAGTTTTATAATATAAATTGATGAGGGTTTAGTAAAATGTTAAAAGGCTTGAAATTTTACCATTTTACCCTCTTATATATAATGTGTTTGTTTATATGTATATAGGAAAATGCTAGGCATACCACATGTGTTTGTATAAATGTATATAGGAAAATGTTAGTCATACCACATTTATATACCACCTTGTGTACCACTTCTCTAATAGAGGTGAACCCCATTGTATTGGTGGGCTCCACTAACGCAACTGTATTTAGAGCACTTCCACCCATGGTGCCATGGCAAAAGGCAGACACTATTTATGTGAATAGTGACTGCCCTACCTTGTTTTATTTTACTTTTCCACCCATTGCATGGCAAGTAAAGGCGAGCACTATTCGCATTAGATATGAGGAGAGGAATTTGTATGAAGTTTTGGTGTGAGAAGTGAAGAACATGGTTAGGTATTTATAGAAAAAAAAAATTCTGAATATTTTGGTATTTTTTCCTTTTTATGTCAACATGAGATCAATCAACCCAAGCAGTAACTCAGGCAATTCTTACCTTTGGGCTAGATAGGTAAATGGGGTCCATTTTTGCCTAGGCTACCTTTCATTGATGGGGGGCTTGTTCCAAGTCTGGGCAATAATGTTTTGCCGAATAGGTCAAAACGTTGCACTGTTCAAATGTTGACATGCCCCACACATTAGTAATTGCCATAGGGACCAGCCTAGTGGAAAAGAGCCTTGACTTGCAGACTAGAGGTCTCAAGTTCGAACTCGTGTGTGTGTGTGAAACCCCCCTCCCTCTTTAGTTTAGACTATCACTTGTAATAATAACAAAACAAAACAAAAAACAAGAAGTTCATATTGATAGTCTACCAGTGTAGTTTGTCAAAAAATGGCTGGTAACTAGAGAATGTCAACAATATATACAAGGAAAGTAAACTAATAGCAGACAGCTATTTTATTTGATTTTGATACGGCTATAGTGTAGGAGAAATTACAGCTTCCCTTATATATATGTGTCTATGTATCATATGTGATCATAGGAGAATTATGTGAAAATACTTTTTTCAGTCTATTTTCAATGATATATGTTATCTTCGCATGATCATCTTTGCAGAAAATTAACAAAATCAAAAGCTTTTTTGCCATTGACTACCATCAAAATCACTTCATCAGTTCTAGCTGGCAGACTGTATTTGTTCCTAAGTTTAGATGGCCGAAAAATTACATATTTGGATAATATTTGTAACAAGGATTATGGAGCAAATTATATGTGTCAATTTTAATAATTGAATTGCATTACAGGGTGGTCCCAAGACGATTCTTATTTTATTGAGCTCATTTTGTGGAGCTACCTTTGTGGTCCAAAGATTGATGATTTTATATAAAAAAATTTCCAAATGACAAAGTTAGGCTTTCATATTAGATTGCACATATATTCATTGACGTTGATTTTGTCATTTGCATCCTTTTTTCAAAATGAAATCATCAAGTTTTGGATGAACAATCAACAAAAAAGGGTTTTGTGATTACAATCTAAAACTTGAGTGGGTGTTACTGTAAATAACTCAAAAAGAGCTGAAAACATGAGGGAATTTTGTGAAAAAATAAAAAATCTAAGGAGATGTTAGTGTAAATAACTCGTAATATTTCATCTTTAATGGAATCTCTTTCTGACCCAAAAAAAAAAAACTTACTAGAAGCTTATTTTATTTCCAATAATAAGTCAAATCTGAAATTTTGGCCATCTGATTACCATCTAATGATTTCACTATATTATTTGTTGGACTATTTTTTCACCCACTATTATTTTTTTAAATACTCATTATTTTTCCACCCATCAAGTAAATAAAAATATATTATTAAATAAATTTAATAAACAATATAAAAATACTCAAACAACATGTGCTAGTGCTGTCGTCCCACCCCACCCATCAGACCCACCGCCTAGCACCCGAACCCAACCCAGATGTTGTTCTCCATTCTCTCTCTCTCTGTTGAGAGGTGCAGACATTTGAGACCCTAGAATTGTTGGGCTGATTTAAATCTCAATCAAAGGTCCTTTCATATTATTGATATTGAAAATTTTGGGGTGGGTCTGCTTGGGATCTTTTGATTGTGGGGTGACTCCGAAAATCTGGTGCTAAGGGTCTGTTTGCGAAGGTGGTTTGTGGGTTGGTGACTGTTGACGAAACAGAGGAGGGAAAAAAGAGGAGGAGGGCCGAGCGGGTGGGTGGAGGCGAAGAGACAGAGAGTGGGGTGGGGTTAATCTTTTTACTTTTTTTTTTGTATAATCTTTTTCTTATTTTTTTAATTTATTTTAAATGTTTTAATATTTTTTTCTCTAAATCTTTAGAAGTTATTTTTTAAATGAGTAAATTTGTCTTTTTTTTTTGTCTTTTTTTTTTTGACGAAAAATGAGTAAATTTATCTTTAATATTTTAAAGATAAATTGGTTGGGAAAATAGGACAAAAGGTATAAATAACAGCACTCATTCTAATAGAAGGTGCATGGAGGTGTAATAAGATGGCGAAACTGCACTATGGGCTGCAATGGGCCATAATCAGAGTGGTTTTTTAGGGAAAAAAAATCAAACTTATATATTTGATTTGTATTAAATATATCCTAGTATGTATTAACTTATTAAAGTTCAAAAAAATTCAATTCTATATGCATTTAGTTGCAAGGCAATAATAAAAATACACATTAAAATATGTACACTTTGAATTATGTTGACATATTTCAATTTTGATAATATGTGTTTTTTGGTTGCTTTTAATATGTATTTGTTTTATATTAAAGTTTATTGGAAATGAGTAAAAAAAGAGCTATGAACTAGAGTGATTTATATAATTTAATGTATACTTTTATTTCTAGAAAGACTATAATATAAGTACAAAAAAAAATATCATTAGATTAATTTTAAACTAATAAATTTAGTTAGTTCACCCGTTGATAAATCAACCTATACATTTCATGAAGACAAACAGAATCCAAGTTGATCCTATATCAAAAGAGAACCCCTAATTATACATCCCTTAATAATTTTCTCGTTGACGTGCAGCCTCCTCATGCAACGGATACCAAAATGATGGAGTGATGATAGCTGCAGCAAGCGATGCCATTTGGGGCAACAGAGCAGCTTGTGGAAGAAGTTACAGAGTGACATGCATCGGAGCCACTAACCAAGGTGTCCCGAAACCTTGCAAGGGAACCAGCGTTGTCGTTAAAATTGTCGACTACTGTCCTCCCGGATGCAGAGGAACCATTGATCTCTCTCAAGAGGCCTTCACCGTCATTGCTAACCCCGACGCCGGCAAAATCAAGATTAGTTATACTCAGTAAGCACATATTAACACTCTCTAATGATTTTTTTTTCCTAAGTAAAGTTTATCATGTATATGAAACTTATGAGTTCAAATTTAATTTTCCTTAATTTTTTATGGAATGCAGGGTTTGAAGCTCTCTAAGAATAAAGTCACGAGGACTAAGAAGGAAGAGGCCACTTTTACTGGAATAATTAAAGCAGCAAACACTGTATGAAACTGTAATTATGTTTCACATGTGATGAGCTGATGTTATAAATATATGATTATATGATTAAATAAAGAAGGCCCTTAAGTTATTATTTTTCAGTTTAAAACATCTCATGGTTCATCAATTGAATCAAATTTTGATCCTTGGATAGTAACTTACGAGCCTAGAATTGCAAAAAGTTCCAAACTACAATGATTAAGTTGAACTTCACCGAAACTACAGCTAACAAAATCATAATTTGACCTTCTTTTTTTAACAAAATTTGGCTTGGAATTTAAATGTTAGAAACTTCTGTCGATAGTCATAGTTGAACAAGTGGTTCGTCAATCCATCCATGCACCAAACTTTTTCAGTCTCTTCAATTTTTCAAACCGTAGGTCTAGTCTTGACTTGGAATCTTCAATTCGAAACAGGCCAAGAAATAAGCGTGTAGATCCGGGAATTTATAAAAAATGAAAATTGCATAGATACTTAAAAAACCCCATAGTCTATAGATACGTCTACCTGGAAGCTACCAACGGAGGCCATATAAAGATGAAAAAAACTTACTTATAACGGGGAAACACTATTTTACTATCCCTAACCAATAACCATGACACGTGTAAAAGTTATATCACATGTCATTGTGTTAATTGCCGAGAATAGCAAAATGTGATATCCCGTTGCATGAGAGTTTCTCTCCATAAAGACTCCTCATCCACAAGCTAGCTAGATGGTCCACAAAACTTTATCATTCCCTTGAATTTTCCAAACACTAGGACTAGTCTTGTTTTGAGATCAACAATTCCAAATAGGAAAAGTTGACATAGGCCTGTTTGAGATTGCTTTTTTTCGCAAAAAAATATGCTTCACTTTAAAGTTAAGCAGTTTAAGGTGTTTGGTAAAAATAAAATATCATGATTATTTTGAAAGCAGTGGCCTTTTAAAAGCAGGTTTTGGGTTGCTTTTCAAAGCTGCTTTCAAAAGAAGCAGAAATGAGCCTTTAATGAATTTTTTTAATTCTCAAAATACCATTATTCATTTAAAAAAATGACACCACCACCACATCCACCTCCTCCTCTCATCCTCCGCCACCACCTCCACATCCACTACCACAACCACTAACTCCACCTTCATCACCACCACCACCACCACCTTCACCTCCATCTCTTTCACTTTCACCTCCACTCCATTACCACCACTACCACCACATGATTAGCACATAACACTTTCAACATCATGTCTATTTTAGTCATTATTCACAGTTACAACAGTTTTATATTAAAAATTACCAAACGGTTTTGACATTGCTTTTTGTACTAACAACACTTTAAAAATATTGTTTATCAAACATGGAGCTACTTTACTTTATAGCTAATTATTTTCAAAGTACAACATAAACAACTTTCTTTTTAAATGACAACAATCCCAAACTGGGCCTTACAAGAAATAAAGCATGTAGAAAATAGGGGATTGATAAAGAAGAATTTTGTCCGCAATCTTCTGCCTCTTTGGCGTGACCAAAAATTGCATGCGCGATAATTTGGGGCAATCGCTGTTGTATATGAAAATAATTTTCTACTTTTCCTACGCAAAGACAAAATAAAAGGAATCAATAACTGGCGTATTCCTTGCACAACAAAATATTATTGGTTTCCATTGGTGGCTCTAATATTTTCAAAGATGACAGCGAAGACTGGCATTGCCAAAAAGAAAAAGACTGGCATTGACGCAGCCAGGACAAAAAATAATGTGACACGCAACATGACGATGGATATAAGGTACAGTATCTAGCTATACCTACGTTTGCTCTATAAAAAGGAGGGGAGCCTTCTACTTTACTTCACAAAATACTGCACTAGAAATAATTATTAAAAGTTATTTGTTTGAGAAAGATTTAATGGCATTTGAAATGCGAGTTCTCATTGTGGTGGTGGCCATGGTTGTATGGCTTTCCTCGGCCGCATATGCAGAGCAGGGAACAGCCACTTTTTACACGCCTCCTTACGTTCGTAAGTATACAAGTTTTTCTTGGTAGTTTTTGAATGTCACAAGCTAAATTAGTTTCCAAAAGGAAAACTGGTGCTCATTGGCTTGTTTTGCCAGTGCCTCTACTTAGCAATATGCTCTCACTTTACTAATAGTTTATGCTCATGAGTTCTTAATCAAAATAAAGCCTCTTAATTATGCGTGTGCATTTTTGATGGACTTGCAGCCTCCTCATGCAACGGATATCAAAACGATGGTGTGATGATTGCTGCAGCAAGCGCTCCCATTTTTAACAATAAAGCTGCTTGTGGAAGAAGCTACAGAGTAACATGCACCGGCGCTACTAACCAAGGTGTGCCACAACCTTGCAAGGGTACCAGCGTTGTGGTTAAAATTGTGGATCTCTGTCCTTCTCCTGGATGCCAAGCAACGCTCGATCTCTCTCAGGAAGCCTTTGCCACCATTGCTAACCCCGACGCTGGCAAGATCACGATTGAGTATAATCAGTAAGCACCCACCACATTAGTTTCCCTATCTATATTTTCTTCAGCAACAAGGCATCTGTTTCATTCATGCAAATTACCATCAAGTTTTATTTATTCCTCTTTCTTTTTCTTCCGAATTTTTATTTATTTAAAAGATCTCTCTTGTATGCAGGGTTTGAAGCTAAGCTAGCTAGCTCTCTAAGCCATATGGAGGAGCAAATTATCATGTCACGCAAAATTTATGCCACATTTTGTGTGAAACTTTTATGTTTCATTGAAGTCAAGTCATGAATAAGAAAGCAGCACTCTGTGTGAAACTTTTATGTTTTGCACGTGATAATTAAATAAAGAGGGCCCTTGCTGTTTATACAAAATGTACATCTTGCACTTTCTTATCGTTTTCCAATTGAATGGGGTTTGGTGTATTCGAAGAACGTATAAGAGGAAACCATGAGATGTGGTGTGGTGGTAGCTCACCTCATTCCTTAACTATGAGGTTGGGGGTTCGATCCCCGTCCATGGGAATGGAGCGCATTTCATGGCCAGCCGTTTACCTCCATTGGGAGAGCTCCCGCGGCGAAAGGGATTAGTCACTGCTGTCGGCGGTGGATACCCTTGGGTCTCACCTTAAAAAAAAGAACGTATAAGAGGAGGAAAAACAGTGGGAGGAAAAGTCTCGCAAGTTCGCAACGCCAAACAACACTCGATTTATGGAGAGATAAGGTGAAAGCAGGCGTGGGGCCGTTTTGCTCTGATACCATGACAGAAATTGAAGTAACACCTCAAATTCAATTGACGAGGAGAATAACTCAATTTCTTAAGAGCTCATTTCAGATCTCTCAACTTTTCAATGTGAGACAAAACTCTCAACATAAACCAAATCAATGGGATAAATTACACAGGAATGGATGCCATCATAATGACATAACACATGTGACTTATGCAATATCTTATAACACAAGTGCTCCAGGCCACACAAGTATGGTATTTATTAAGGCAACTAATTTATCAAAAAATATTATTGCTTATTCTTAAATTAAAAAAATATGTGTGTGGCTTAGAGCACTTTTGCAACTTGTTGCATCCAAGGTAGTAGAATTCTATAGGGAGGGCCTTATCTAAGGCCTTTATATGAGACCCTATGTCTTAATTGTTGAATCAAATTGGTTAGTTTAATTCAACGGTTAAGAAATAAGGCCTCATCCAAGGGCCTTAGATAATGCCCATGACTCATCCAAGGTGGGTGTTGAAGAGAGTCAAGCTTGCTGGAGTTCTTGGCTAGACCTACTATCACGATGCAAGGGCAATTATGCTTTTATCTCTAGCCTTACTTCATTTTTTGTTTTTCATAGAAAATAACTCATTATCTCACGATACTTGGGATGAAATTGGGGACACCAAATCCTCTCCCCTCAAATTCGGAGACCCAAAACTGGTACATAACCCCAAAAGGTGAGGCTTCCCCTACAACACCATTCTCATACAAATCATCCAAAAAATGGGAAATAAGAAATCCAAGGCATAACTAGAAAAACCATTGTCATTTCTCACTTCATTTTTTCCCCTATAATGGTTATTCATGTGTTCGAGTCTTGGATTTTTCTTGGGAAAGTTGTTGATGTGTTTAAAGAGAGACAACTGAAGGAGTGAGAGGAAAAGAGAGAGAAAACGTGTGAAGTAGAGAGGGTTGGGAAATAAAGAGACGAAATTTCCCTTAAGAAAAGACCCCATGTGACTAACGGAGAAGCGGATGGAATGTAACTTATAAGACAGGTGGTACAATGCTCCATGGTGATGAGTCTTGGTGGCACACACCCTGTAATTCATGTGGTATTTGTGCAAATTTTCCTTTAATTAATGGACATTCAAGTATTTGAGTATTTGGGTAATGGGAAAAACTCAAAATGTTGGGCCATTTTGACTTGGGCTAGTTTAGTCTAAGATGTTTGTGTGTGTCTTTATAATCGACTTAATTTGCAAGTCCTATTATTAACTTAAATAAGACACGCAGGGCCATTGCCTCACTAGCTTTCTCTCCGGGCAAGGCTTGTTTCTTGGCCTCACCTGCAATTTGATTAGAGCATTCATAATGGCTGAGAGACTGTAACGAGGGGTTACTGTGAGAGGTTATAATAAGGGGGTCCTTAGTAGCCATCCTATCAATTACAAAGTTATTATTGGACGGTTGGATTGAACCTCTCAACACACTCCATTTGGAGACCCATTTAGAGATCAATGAGAATCTTTGGAGCCCTAAAACAATTGCTCCAGCGGAGAGTGCTACACTATGGGGTCTCTACATTTGGGGTGCTATAATTTTTATTTTTATTTTAATGTTGTAGGTTGATTATGTGTTTGTTCTTTTGTTTTGTTAACTTTTTAGAGTTATTTTTTATGTTATTTTATGAACATGTGATTGACAAATTGGAGAAATGTAAAGAAGAGTGAACATTGTTGTTGTTGTAAAATTTATGAGTACAAGCGATTGTTGTAAAATATTTGATGTTGTTTCATTATATAGGCAAAAATGTAAAGATTTTGTGGAGAATGAACAAATATATAAAAGATAAATTTGAAGAAACAAAGAATACAATTAGATTAAATCATGACATTGGTTAGACTTAGGTTGAATTTGGGCAGTTAATTTTATAGTCGTTATAGCCACTTGAAACATAGCTATTAGAAACCAAGGTGGTTGGTGTGAGTGGTTCGGCACTCTCATTCCTTAAGAGAGGTCAGGGGTTCGATCCCTGCTCTCGTACGGAGTCACCACTTTGGCCAATACTTTACCCCTTACGGGCCGACCCGATGTGAGTGGGGATTAGTCTGGGTTGTGGTTAAGGCTTAAAGGTGCCACCCATAGTTGGGGCCCATCCAGGATCACCTCATGGTTCAGACCAAAAAAAAAAAAAAACATAGCCATTAGAGGCTTTCAATTTGGCTTTTCTCTTCATATATTGTTTTCTGAACAAATGTGAACCGTCCACATTGAGCACCATTAGCAAGTAGTCCCCGCAAATATGATTGCTTGACGCAGCTTGCCAAGCCTGTGTCACGCTCGCCATGTGGACAATGGTTCATTGTGCGATGTTTTTTCTCTAAAATGAAGTGTTGCATGGTGGTTGAGCCTCATATAGATCTCATTATCACTACCCTAGAGGTGAAGTACGCAAAATTTGAAATTTACATAATACGGTGAAAGTTGTTGGAAGTTTGAATAAAATTCAAGTCTACTTGTCCCACATCGATAGAATGGAGAATGACATAAATGGAAGGTGGGTCTAATGGAGTGACACTTGGGCCTCACTTATGGATTGGGCTCGTTTGGATTTAAATTAATTTTTTAAATTTTGAATTAATTAAATTCAGATTAACAACTGTTTTAGCAATTGTAAACTTTTTGAAAAGGTATCAAGCCTATTTAAGTTAGAACAACGCTAACCTATTTACATAGAAGCATTTGAACGCACATTCATTTATACACTTCCAGAAAGAGAAATATATAAAGTTAATCATAATTAGGACTTAGAATATAGATAGTTGAATCCTGGGAGGTAAATCACCTGTAGAACTTCAAACATTTAGAAGGGGTGAAATTACTGTCTTTAGGACATTGCATCAAATCTATAAGCCTCTATCTCGAATACAAGTTAGTAGCTTTTATTTTTGTTTGCTGTATTTTAGTTTACAATTTGTTGTCAATTTGATTTTCGTTTAAATCAATTTCGTTGGTATATATATTGTCCTATTTAGATATATTTTATTTATATTAGTCATTGATTGTTGTTTTTCCAATAGAAGTGAGAACCGCCACTGACGGACCCATCTCAAGCCGAGTAAGTTGAATAGTTTTTTAAGGTGTATGTACCTAATCTTGCTAATATTATAGCAATGACAGTTTTAATTTGTTTGTTCTAACAATAATCTTACTTAGGTGTTTTATGTACTTGTATTTTCTACTTTGTCCCTCGTAACTTTACAATTCTAACTTCGGCCCTGCTTCTTGGCGCCCACTTGCACTCGACCTCATCAAGAGCCGCTGCAACTCTCCTAATTTCATGATGTCTTTATTGGGTTAGTGATTGGGCTGATGAGGCTTCACACTCAATTGCGTGAACGTAAGCAGACGATGGTGATTGTTATTGGGTTAGGTGCCACATACATTACTAGACAATGGCCTCCAACCGCACCCGTGAACTTATTTGCATCACCCATTAATGCCAATCCCCAATCATTTATGGATCAAAATTGACTCTCTTTAATGCTACAGCCTGTAACACAATGACCTTGCTTTGCTTGGGAGTTTCTCCTCAAAATCAAATGAAATTTGTAAGAGCATTCACACTCATCCTCTCTATTTTTTAATTAAATTTTAGTTTAAAACATATAAAAGTTATTTTAAGAGTTCTTTATAAAATTTAAACTCCAATCATACTTTCTAGTTTAGGGAATCATAAATGCTACAACTTTTTTTTTTTTTTTTGGTCTGAACCACGAGGTGGTCCTGGATGGGCCCCAACTATGGGTGACACCTTTAAGCCTTAACCACAACCCAGACTAATCCCCGCTCACACCGGGTCGACCCGTAAGGGGTAAAGTGCTGGCCAAAGTGGTGACTCCGTACAAGAGCAGGGATCGAACCCCTGACCTCTCTTAAGGAATGAGAGTGCCGAACCACTCACACAAATCACTTTGGTTTTATGCTACAACTCTTTTTCAATTGCTCAATCTCTATTAAAAAATAATATAAAAAATATATTAGTATTAATTAAAGGTTTGAAATACTCATTAAATAAAGCAATATTAAATTATAGGGAGCCACTAGGAGTCCTTTCTCTTTTCTCGGATTTAGAAGCTCCTAAAAGTCTTCCTATTTTAAGAGGTGGATAAGGAGTATGGTTGGAGTTGTATTTTTCCAATTCCTCCCTAAAATTTGTCTTAAAAGGTGGTTTAAGGAGCCTATTGTTGATGCTCTAACATAATGAGAGGGCACATATACAATAATTTCTCATTTCAATTTCAAAATTGAATCTCCACACTTTTTACATTTTACTGTGAGTCATAATAATCTCATTCAATGAAGCATAAAAAATAAGAGTGATGATTTCCCCACTTCAATTTTATCGACTTACACTCTATTTTATAACTGAAAAAAAAAGTGTAAGTGGATAAAATTAGAGTGGGAAAATCATTACCCAAAAATAATCTCATTCAATGACATGGACCTAACAATTTGCCACTCTATAAATGCCTAATCAAAGTCTGACATCAAACAATGACAATTTAACAACGCATAAATCCAACTGTGTTGACCCATCCCATATAATATATTATTTTTCTTTTGTTTTTCTACTGAAGGGCTACATTGTTGGACTTACAGAGAAAGAACAGTCCAATTTTGACCTATGAATATGCCCCATTTTCTTCAACACATGCTATAATCTGGAAAGAAAGCATTTTGCATCTCTCCACAAGAGAAATGCAGAAACTGATCTGAGATCCCTATCCAACTATTGCTTCTTCATTTTTCCAGCTACAAAACATCCAAATTTACCTTCCAGGAGGATGAGTAATCATAGATAATAATTTATCTATCTAGAAAAGAATAAAAATCAAAGAAAGTAACAGAAAACTAAACACTAGGATCAAACGATGAATGAACAACTTTGTTCTGCTGTCTTCCCATGAGCCAAAGCAGTGTCCTCCTTGCAAAAGATGGTGGATTTGCTTGAGAATCCAAACTGTTACAGCTAACACTAACATTCTCCTCATCACAACCCAATTCACTCCCTCCATTTTCCCACCTGCCAATGTCAATCTCTGAAATAGTCCTCCTACTCCCACTCTCAACATTCTTGGCCTTCACTTCCTCTCCGGCAGCCACGCCACTCCGGTGCACAGGAAACCGGAAGGAAGAGGCCCGTCTCGACGAATCTCCTGCCCTATTCGGCTTCTCTTTCTTCCCGCGGAGCCAAATCTTCGATATAGAGAAGCTCTCCCTCTTGCTCCTCCCAAAGGTATTATTGCCATTAGTAATACTAGCACTCGCAGTCCCTTGAGTCTCAAGGCCTCCAATTGCTTCAACCCCACTGAACTTGAATTCTCTTCTGGACTCACAATCACATTCAGACATTGCTTGCCTGTGACCTGGTGTTAATGGCAGAGTAGGCTTCTTGCTTGGTTGCTTTTTCATTGAGGCTCTAATGGGTACTTGCAACGAAGAATTGTCATCCATTACATATGCAAATGACCCCATAGAAAAGCACCTTCTTGCATCCACATTGCTGTCACTACTCCCTTCACCACCACCATCCACATTTCTGAACTTTCCAAGCTTCACAGGCACTACCTTTTCCCCTGAATCCACCATTACCGTCAGATTAGCCTCTTCTTTCGTCACAATTTCGCAGGATTTGCGGTGGGACAAGCCCAATTCGACGTCTCCATGAAAACCCAGATGGGAATTTGGTCCCAAAACTGAGTTGGTTCTGCCAATAGCAGCCTCTCTATCAGAGACCATCTCTCTTGAGCTGTCACTCCCAGATTCAAGAACAAGAACAATGGGGGAACAGCTATTGTTTGGAGAGAAATCAGGGAGCAAAGTAGCTCTACACAAAGGGCAAGTTGAGTGAGACAAGAGCCATGTGTCTATGCACTCCATGTGAAAGGCATGGCTGCACTTGGGCAACAATCTGAGCTTATCTTCAGTCTCAAACTCACACAAACACACAGCACAATCAAATGGATTTTTCAATCCTATGATGGCTTTGTAATGGAAGACAGGGAGAGTGTCTATGAAAGACTGGTCAACCCCAGCATCATGGAGGTGGAACAGTTGCTGCAATTGTCCTTGAAGAACAGTCACACTCTCCAAGTCATCTGCATCTCTGCTTGAAGGTCTCAAAAGGAATCTAACAAGGAGATGAAGCAAACCAGAAACAAAGAAAATAACGGCAAGAATTATGATTATGAGCAGTATGCTTGGACTGACTTTGTTTCCAAAACTGAAACTATCTGATTGAACATCGGAGGGTGGGGGTGGCTGAGGAACAAAGTATGTTTGCAGAGTGGTAGTGGCAAGGCCTTTTTCTTTGATTTCAAGGAGAGACCAGACCATTTTTCTTGTCTTTGCTTATTTCCAAGGAAAGATTGAGAAAACTTACCAAGATTGCAGCTTTCAGCTTCAGACATCTAATCTGAAGAATCCCATCTGGTATGCAAACAAACGCAAGTCCTAGTCCAAGTGAAAATGCAGAATCCCAGACAGTTGTTTAAGCTTGGTCTCATGTGGTTGTGCTGGATTATAAGCTGGATTTCTGATAGAGACTCAATGGTTTACCCTCAATTTTGTTTTTACAGTAAGAGGAACTTGCAAATTGAAATGTCCTCTCCTGAGGAGAGAGAGATAGAGAAGGCGAGTTTAAAAGATGGAAATAAATGGTGACACAGGTGAGATTTGAAAAGCAGAAGCCAATAAATCCAATAAATCTACCACCCTGTGCAAAATTAAATGACTTTAGGTCTGTCATTAGCCTATTTAAAAAAATTGGAGAACATGACTTCTATTATGAACAATATTTCATCAAATGCAAGGCTCTTCTTCTTCTGGTTCTGGTTGACTTCAAGGCAACCCTGCATCAACCCCAATGCCCATTTAATACCCCTAAGATAAAAGTAATGATAAAATCTTGAGAAAATTATGGAAATGTGAACCCCATAATGGGTTTTTTCTTGTTGGTTATATATTTTAATGTCCTTGTTATTCTGATCACATTCTTTCCATTTCTTCTATTCCATCTCAAGAAACCCTGAAAGTTTAGTTACTATGGAATGGATTACTTTTTTTCTGGGTAAAGGACAAGAAACACAGATGATAGTCACAAAGTCTAAAGAGAGAGAAAGAGTGAGGGACCAAAAATATTACGCATTTGGAAATATTAGAAGTGGAAGCGTAGGGTACTGTGTATTTTTGTAATGTAGAGACAGTTCAGGGGACCCCAAAAGCAAGGCAAGTGACTGTGAGACTTTTGTTTAACTTTTCCTCATGGATTTTTGGGGATGGCTTTTTGTGCCGCTTAAAGCTAAGTCACTGATACACTTTCTGTTTACAAAGTGACACAAACATAATCGATTTTGGGTTTTGGATTTGGTGCACTAGGCCAAGAAAAATATAAAAGGGTACAAGACAAGATAGTGATACATTATTGTTAGGATCAAGTAAGTAAACTCCATCAAGGGCCGGTTTTGAGATTTTAGAGGTCTTGATGAGTAAAATCTTAAAAATGCTCACATGCTTATGAAGCGATGTCGTTTACTAGGAATTCCTTGGATATCTTGGCATGTGGGTGATATCCCCTTGGGCTAGCCACTTGCTGGATATCTTGTTCGTTGTGCGAGGAAATCTATTAAAAACCCCAAAAACTATTTTTACTAAAATTCTTTGAGCATGTCAAATTGATATTAATCTGATGAATGTTTATCATTATCAGGGACGAATCTAGGATTTCAAAACTCCATGGGCTAAATTTATCTTATGTACGTAGGAAATTTCAGTAGTGAGGGCCATATCACACCAAGCCGGACTTTACAACACGTGTGAGAGAAAAAAGAGAAACGCAAAAGAAAAAAAACAAAGGAGAAATGACGGGAAAAAAACAAGAGAAAAGCAACCAAAAAAAAAAAGAAATAGGAAGAAGAAACTGTGGGGAAAAGCTCAATTTGTAGTAGATCTAAATCATAAAAAAATGGAGAAACAAAGACAAAAAAACAAGAGAAAGGAGAAAAATTAAAAGAAATAGAAAGAAGAAGAAAGAAAGGAGGAAAAGAAGAGAGAGAGAACATAGGTATTGAAATTTAAAAATAAAAAATAGGCATGGGCTATAGCCCATACAGCCCAATAGCTAGATTCGTCCCTGATCATTATGCTTTGTTTTCAACAGTTTTATTATATGTTAGTAACGAGATGTAGTTAACCAAATGACTTTCAAACATGGTCGACGAGACCCCGCATATGGACCGTATGTGATGCTCACCCTGCATTTTCGTGTATGCGCGCTCACCCTATATTTTGGTGTAGATCACATACGTCTTAGAGTACAAAAATTATGGTTAAAAATTGGCAACATCTTGATGGGTACTAGGCTCATTGCCGATAGCTCTCCCATTGACGTACGAATATTTGTCACTTTCACTTTCATTTGTCACTCTCATTGCCCATAGCTCTCCTATTGAGCTACAAAATGGATTTAACTATTACCCTTTCACTTATATAATTGTCATGCTTAACCGACAATGTTGGAGCTCAATATTCTTCCTACTACCAACAACGAAGCAGCCTTAGACTGTCTTTTTCAACTTCATAAGTAAGACGATATAATAATGTAATGCATCGAGTTAAAAAAACATTTAAAAAAAATATAAATATAAACCCCATGGATGAGTGCATGTGTGGACAGCTGCAACATTAATATTTTTACATATATTTATATAGACTAGTATTTAAAACCCCATGGTCCTAACATTGTGAAACAGTACCTAAAGTATTGTCTTCCTCAATGCCTTAATTTGTAAAATCCAACATTCTACAGAAAACCAGAGCTATGTAACTTTTCACACTTACAGAATTCATCAAAACTTAGATGCGTCCTGCTCCTACCATGAGACCTAGGATAGATAGCAAGGAATTTTCGAAATGCCAATGCATCATTGATATCATTTATGTCACAAATTCACAGAAAAAAATCAACTAGCCATTTCCTACTACGTGGCAGACTGAGTAATATATATGATTGATTTAAACCATATTAGGTGTTATACTTCAATTGAATGGTGTCTATCGCTTAACTTGTCACGTGGCAAGGAAGTCGACGCGTGTATATTTCGGTTTCTTTTATTCATTTAATAAAGGAAGTCTTTAATTATCTGCGTAGTTATGAGCATATCCAATAGTAATAGCAAATCAAATTCTTCAAATTGAAGTGTATTGATCTAAGTGGTAATTTGAAAGTCTATTGAAGAGAGTTTTGATGATGTTGTGGGTCACTTATTTTAGCATTCCAAAGCTGTTGGAGATGCTCTTATTTTTAGATGCCGTTTATTTATATTCATAAGTCGGGGTTTGTCATATCCTCAACCACATAATCTACATTGACCAAAATTTGAGACAAACATAATAAATAATGTCTCTAGGTATCACTGTTTCCCTCTGTTGTGAAACCGTGAACTAAACAAAACCAGATCCCCATTGTTTGAGTACATCCATCGTATGTGAACGCCAAATAATCTTTCTTGGTTGAATAGAAATTTGAACTAAATTAGCTTGGATGCTTTCACACACACAATCATACTAACTAATTGTTTTCATATCATCGACTTTATGATAAATTGATGTCACAACTTTATTAGGTTATCAATATTTATTAATTAATTGACTCCCTCAACCCTAGTAGGGACCAATTTTATTTTAGTATAATTATATAATAATATGGTTGTTGGTCTAGCAAAGTATATACAGTACTGCATGACTTGGGTGGTTGACTTAAATGCTTCCTTTTCCTCAGAATGCAAGCATGGGATATAGAGATAAGTGAGGCCTATGCTTAACTCACGGCTCTAGAATGTTTAGATTTTGCTTGAAAATCTAACTTATTGGTGAATATATAATCTAAGTTTTGCTTTTGAATTTGATTAAAGACTTTTAGCTTCTTTTTTTTTTCGAAATTCCAATTCATTGCAATTCCCCAAAAAGGTAGAAAACAGTACAAACAAAGTTGGGCAAATACACCGCTAGAAAACCAACAGGAAACAAACATGAATAAATCTAGCTAAAACCATCACAATATAGTATGAAGATCAAGTTCCCGAGCAAAAAAATTAAAATGACAAAAGCCAACATAAAGACATCTAGCCTACATTAAAGCATATAGCCTACAAAAAGGCATTACGCCCACATTCGGCATAAAAGCCCACATTAAACATAAAATACATAAAATAAAACACAGAAAACCTAGCTATCACAACCAAAGAGAAACTACAAGTAGCCACCAACAAAGAGAAACTCCATAATTGTAAATGGACAAACCACCAATCACCACCACGAAGAACCAAACACATATAGGTCAGCAAATCAAGCCAATTATCCCTCAACTAGGAAGAACTTGGTTATTCTATGTACAAGTCACCGACGTTTTTCACAAAAGTTGAAGTTGTGGTCCACACCTCCCATATCCATTTCAACTATTAGTAGGAGGACCTTCCCCACCAAAGACTAAAACGAGTGTTTTGTTTAGCATCTTAATCAAATTTATCGTTTAATGATTAATATATAAAAATGCCATGTATAGTGTGTATAAACATCATTTCTATTTCAACATTTTGCACGAATATCATTTTCGTTTACCAAATGCGTGCAAACAATTTTTCAAGTTCCTTCAAAATCAAAGGAGATGATCACCAACCTAATGGTTGTGAGGTGGGATTTTTTATTTGAATGGTTAGTTATTTTCCATAAGGATTAGAATTTTGCACTCCATATCTCACCTACTTACTTTGTTTTATCCCATTAATAAATTTGTTAGAAAATACAAATTAAATATTTTACCAGACTCATTCATCTCTACTTTTGTGGGTCATAAAACCCTTTAATTTTCTTTTGGATAATAGTAATACCGGATACAAATTTACAATATTTGAATACAAAATGCAGAGACTTTTCGTGTACTCCCAAGTGGTCCTGGATTACGAAATGTTGATCAAATATTTAGATTGATACCAAACAACTCTTTTCTGTT
>NW_018923605.1:0-13343 GCF_002207925.1 Prunus avium
AACAAGATCTTGTCCCTGGGCATGTCGGTCTTTTGCATGGAGAAGTATTTTTCTAGGAACTTCTTTTGAATGGCAGCCCATGTAGTGAGTGAACTAGGCTTCAAAGAATTCAACCAATACTTCGCCTTATCCTTTAAAGTGTATGGAAATACTCTCATTCGAAGTTGATCTTCCGTCACACCTGTCAAGGGAAAAGAACTCATAACATTAAAAATATCCTTTATATGAGTCAATGTATCTTCATTAGATAAACCATAAAAGGAAGGTAACATATTAAGATGAGAAGATTTAAGCTCATAGTTTCGAGCTACAGTGGATAGCAAAATGCTTGAAGGGGATGATGGAATTGTTGGGATATCAAGGTCTCCCATGAACTCATTGGCAGCCATCTCTTCTTCTTCTTGGTCTGAACTTGCTTCCGAATTTTAAGGTGAAGAACTAGGAAGGCCAGTGTGGAGAGCAAGACCTGTAAATATGGCAAGAGCTTGCTCTTTTACAATTGACAACTCTCTTTCTAGACAATTCTAAATTTCAGAGATCACCCGGTTGGGTTGCAACGATGGTCCTGCGTTCAAAGATCCTGAACATTGGAACGAAGACCTTTCTTGTTCAAGGAATGGCCTGTTAGACATAAACTACCTGAAACAGAAAATTGGATTAATTAGAAACACTAAAAAGAATAGGGTAACCTTGGGCACATAACCAGGGAAGAACTTTCGTTCAGTCCCAGGCCAATTAGTAGTATAGCAAGACAAGTACGAGGTCGTATCCACGAGAACTGAGAAGTTAAAATTAGTTATGTACTTAGATTACCGAATTCAAGAAAGTAGGAAGTTCAGTCTAAAATAGAATTTAAAGTGAGAGTGATTGTGATTGTCAAAACAAATGAAGCAAAATGAAATTGCAAACAAGGGCAAGTAAACAAATGTAACGAAGAGTGGTTTTGTTGAAAAACATATTTGGAGACTAGGGCATTTGATTCACCATAACAATTCAATTCTGGGTTATAAAGATTCAAGTAACAAGTCTAATTCAAGTATGATTAAGCCATGGTGTCTGGCCCTAACCTTGTATTCCTAATTCCCTAATTTGATCATCTATTGTCTAACCTAAAATTAAGCATTATGAATCCATTAAGCATAGAAGAATGTTTTAAACAACCAAGTATGTATCTAATCCCTGTTGTCGAATGTCCATACATACTCTTCCTATTTATAGTTCAATTTGAATTAAAACATGGTGTCTACTCTTAATTCAAACCAAGATACACAAATCTGAATGGTAGCTAGGCATTTCGATTAGCATATAGGTAGGTAGGCATAATGAATAAGAACATGAATTATGAATCAAACTTGAAACTTGAAATTTATAAACCCAGAATATTCATGTTAGTTTACATCAAAGCCCTAGTTATGGGTTTAGCTACTCATAAAGGGAAAGAAACTTGAACAGAAATAAGAAAACACAATGAATGCAATAAGAGTAGAAAAACCCATTTATGAAGTTCTTGTGGTGTCCAATGCTTCTCTAAGGGCTTCTCCACATCTAATGCTTCTCCAAGAACTTCCCCACGTTTAGAAGGATGTATGAAGGATATGGATGTCATCTGGGATGAGTTTGAGTGAGTGGTGGTGGCTGAAAAAGAGGAAATTCGTAGGGAAATGGAAGAGAGGCTTGCTAGGACAGTTTTGGTGATTTGGGGCTATTTAGAGCTTTGGGTTGATTGCAGGAGTGTTTGGGGTTATGGGATTGTTTGAGGATGATTTCTGAAGGATGGATGAATTGTGGGAGTGTGAATTCCAGGATCTGTCACTGAATGTGTTTGGGAAAATGATGGGAGTGTTGGAGGATGGATGGAGTGATTTGTGGGATTGTGAATCCCAGGATGTGTCACAATTTGGTGTGGGAAGGATGTGGTATTTTATAGGGAGAATGACAGAAGAATTCTGAATTGATTATGCCTTCACCAACCTTACCAAACACACTAATGCAATAGAAAATCAGTTTCTTTTCTTATTTGGCTACTGCACTTCACCAACAAATCCCACTAGAAACCATAGCTCATGCATAGCTCATCATGACTAAGCAACAATCAGCTCATCCTCATGTCAGCATGACTAGCAACTTCATGGGCTCACGAATTAGGCTTCCCTTAAGCAATTAATGACTTTGAGCCGTCCATCTTGAAGTTTAGAATGTCATCTTTCAACCACATGTTATTTGGGCCAATCCAAGTTCGGAGGAAGGAGTTAAGGCTGAAACGAATTGCTAACTCAGTCGGCACGTTTTTGCACCATTTTGCATCATTTCCTATCCAAAGCCACCGTTCCTACCTAAAGCTCAATGAACTGAATGATAAACACAAAAGGGATTAAAAGCACAAGTTTAACTCAAAAACATAACCGAATCATAAGCTAGAAGGATACAAAATGATATACAATTATGAACCGATCTACATGTTGTGTGTGTGTCTTGTTATCTTATGTTTCTTGTTTGTTAATTACTTGCAGTTGCATTTAAGCTCTATGGTTTGAGACAAACCGGGTTCATTGAGTGAGAGAAGAAGTGAGTATTGTACTACTTTTTTACTGTCTAACTCTCCGAGGAAATTTATGTTTTTATGGAATCTGACTTGAAATTGTCAGATGATCTTCTCGAGTCTATCATTGATAATGTAAGCAATACGTAGTTGTGTAAGTTTGGATGTTGTTTTACTGGGTGGTAATCAGAGCTTGTGGAGATTTTAGTACTCACGACATCTTCTATGACATAGTATTAACAATGTACTTCTATGACATAGTATTAACAGTGTACCTTTTTCTTTCTTGTAGAGGTATTTCCTTTTGCTTTTGTGATTGTATGTGGTGAAACTATGGACAATTGGAGGTGGTTTTTGCAAAAGATATCGGATGTCTTGCTGGGCTTTTTTGGATATTTTTTTATTTTTTGTATGAAATAGTATTAACAATGTACTTCTATGAAATGATATTAACAATGTACTTCTATGACATGGTATTAACAATGTACTTCTATGAAATGGTTTACGGAGGATCGGTGGAGAAGGGTCGTGGGGACAGCTCCTTGATTTTAGTTATTTATTTTTTTAAGTTTGAGTTTTCTAAAAAAAATTGGGCTGGGCTTGTTTTGGGTTTTTTTTTTGTCGAGTTTTTTGTGTTGGACTTGTTTTAAGTTATATCAATGTTAGAGATGTAATTTATAGAAACTTCAACGCTCATTTTTTATATAGTAAATGGTTTTTGGGTATGTTTCTAAAGTGCATTTCATGTGGGGTTTTTTTTTATAATTTCAGCCCATATTTTAAGTATATTACTAAAGCTCCCATTAAAATATTATACGTGTACGTTTGAATTTAAATTCCCACTACGCATCGAATAAATGCTATGTAGTTGGTCGTTGCAGTTGGTAGTTGAAAAATTTATGTCCATTAATCTACATAAGTTCTGCAACTTTTGGGAGGGTACACTGTACACAGAAAGAAAATTAGTTGGATGGCATGCAGAAATTGGTTGGGAGGTACACCGTCAGTCAATTACATGCAGAAAATGGACTTGCACTCCAATCGATCTCTTCCAACCTAACATTCTACTAAGTTATGTGAAGCCGACAACCAAATTCTCAACTAATGTTCAACACTTGCAGCGGCCATTTGTATATATATATATATATATCTATATACCAATGGCAGTGTTATCAACCTTAAAGCATGTATCTTCTGGGAAATCGCTCAGAATATTTCCACATTCACTTTTGATCGATTTAGTTCTGGTTGTACTCTTGGGTTTGTGTTGTAACTTGTAATCAATAGAAACAAGTCGTAAAATTTCTGTTCTTACAAGAAAAAAGAATGGTGTTCTTTTGAAAAACTAAAGAAAAAAGAAGGACTTGTCCAATATAGGTCCCTCCAATTTCTATTTCCTTGACATATACCCGTCATTCTATAAATCTATGTGTAAAACCCAATTTCAAACTTAAATGACCAATAGGATATAAGAGGTCATAATATTCTATGTTTTTACATCGTTGCCATCAGACTTCATATTTTATTTATAATTTATTCCAAGCATTTCATTAATTGCCATAATTGTAATTAAAACTCCCTATTAATAGCATATTAATCACCCCATTTCTTTTGGTTGCCATTCCCTCTAACATATCTCCCCTTAAAATTTCAAACCAAAAATAAAATATATAAATTACATATCCAATAATGTACATATGAAAAATATAAATATAAATATATACATATAAAAATATAGGTATATTATTTACCAAAAAAATTAAAAAAAAACTAGGTCAGTTACTTTGTAATTGAAATTTCCATACATTTTTCATAAATTAAAAATAGGTATACAATAATTTATAGAAAATAGGTACATTGTATAATTGAAATTTGTGCACATTTTTTTATAAATTAAAAATAGGTACATTATTTAGAAGAAAAAAAATAAGTTCATTATATACAGGTAAATTGTTTTACTAGGTATACATTATTAGAGAAAAAAAAATAGGTACATTATTTAGAGAAAAAAATATATACAAAATTTAGCAAAAAAATAGGTTCATTATACTAGGTAAATTGTTTTACTAGGTATATTATTAGAGAAAAAAAACAAATACATTATTTGGAGAGAAAAAATAGGTTCATTTAAAAAAAAATGTCATAAACCAAACAATAAAAAGATGATCAAATTATTTTTCATAAAACAAGTAATAGGTCCTTTATTTAGAGAAAAGGGGGTACATTATTTAGAGAAAAAACAACATAATTTTTTTATTAAATAAACCAAAACGTTAATCACCTATAGATTACTAATGTTGAATTTAATATTTAATTTCAAATAATTTTCTAAATTAATTCATACATCCATTACAACGATTTGGATATCTTTCCAAATTCAACGTGTGTCATTAGTTATACCCCCTATAACACATTAACTTATAAATAAGGGTAGTTTTGGAATTCGAAAAATGCAATAAATAAGATTTTAAGTTATATTAGGTGACTTGCTTAGTTGGATCCTAGTCATCGGGTATTATTTGAAAAAATTGGGTATTTTAAATAGAAAAATAAAGGGAAGGGTTGTAGGTGATTTAAAATGAATTTTATGGGTCTAAGCTCAATTTACTAAGGGCTTGTCCAATATAGGTCCCTACAATTTCTATTTCCTAGACATATACCCATCATTTTATAAATCTATGCGTAAAACCCAATTTCAAACTTAAATTACCAGTAGGATATAAGAGTTCATAGTATTCCTATGTTTTTACATCGTTGCCACCAAACTTCATACTTTATTTATAATTTATTCCAAGCATTTCATTAACTGTCATAATTGTAATTAATACTCCCTATTAATAGCATATCAATCACCCCATTTCTTTTGGTTGCCATCCCCTCTAACATATCGCCCCTTAAAATTGCAAACCAAAAAAAAAATGTAAATTACATATCCAATAATGTACATATGAAAAATATAAATATAAATATATACGTATAAAAATATAGGTATATTATTTACCAAAAAAATTATAAATAAAAAAAACTAGGTCAGTTACTTTGTAATTGAAATTTCAGTACAATTTTCATAAATTAAGACGAGCACTCCCGGGTCAAAGAAATTGTGCTCACCGCTTGGTCTGTAAAATTACACACTTGACGTGTGAAAGGGGGGAAACGCCAGGTCTGAGTTGGAGAGCCATAATGGGCCTCGAGTTGGAGAGCCACAATGCTGGTTTCACCAAAGTTGACTCCCTTATGCTTACCGTCCCCTTCTCTAGCATCTTTTCTTTTTGTAGGGACCTATATTGGACAAGCCCAGAATGGTGTGTTCTTCTGAAAAACCAAAGAAAAAAGAAATAGAAGAAGAAAAGATGCCAGAGAAGGGGACGGTAAGCATAAGGGAGTCAACTTTGGTGAAACCAGCAGAGGAGTCGACGCTGACACCTCGAGGCCCATTGTGGCTCTCCAACTCAGACTTAGCGTTTCCCCCCTTTCACACGTCAAGTGTTTACTTTTACAGACCAAGCGGTGAGCACAATGTCTTTGACCCGTGGGAGTTCTCGTCTTAACGGTTAAAATTAAGAGAATATTAAAGCTCCCAATCTAAACCAGTGAAAGTCATTTTGCCTTAAAATAAATTATGCCCATCAGTCGATTCCATGCAGAGAATGGGCCTGCCAAAAAATCGATTATGTCTTTCCAACTAAAGTCATGTGGAGCCATGAAATTTCCAACTACCCGTCGGCCGACTTCAGCTGCCATTCGCAACGTTCGCAAAGCACCATATATAAATGGCGGTGTTATCTCCTGCTTTAAAGCATGTATCTTTTGGGGTGTCTGTAGATAAGATTAATTATTTCTAAGATTTTACATTTAATACTATCTTCCTCAGTTTCCGTTTCCACTTTCACTTTTGATCGATCCTGGTTCTAGTCCTGTGTTTGTGTTGTAAGTTGTGATCACAAGAAAGAGGTCCTAATTTTCTTATCTTCTTTTCTCATAAAAGAACTAGAAAAAGAAAAGATGGCGGAGAAGGTGATGGTGAGCATAAGGGAGTCAACAATGGTGAGGCCAGCCGAGGAGTCCACGCCTCGGGGCTCCCTGTGGCTCTCCAATTCAGACCTAGCGTTCCCACCCTTACACACATCCAGTGTTTACTTTTACAGACCAAGTGGTGAGCACAACTTTTTTGACAAGGAAGTGCTCAAGCAGGCCCTAGGCAAGGCCCTTGTGCCCTTCTACCCCATGGCCGGTCGCTTCAAGCTCAATGACCAGAACGGCCGTGTGGAGATTGATTGCAATGCGGAGGGAGTGGTCTTTGTTGTAGCGGAGAGCAGCTCTGCTGTTGATGATTTTGGTGATTTTGCTCCTAGTCCCGATTTCCTGACACTAATCCCGACAATTGATTACTCTGGTGGGATATCCTCACATCCGATTTTGGTGTTACAGGTATTTTGAAATTATTATCCAAAGTCTCATTTTAAAATTTGTGATTTTTGTCAAATAAATGTGTATTTTGTTTAGGTACATTCTCATGGAGAACTCTCTGGTGTACTTCCAACAAGTACACTAATATCCCAAATATATATATATATATATATATATTCTCATTGCATCATTTTTCATGGAGAACTATCTGGTGTACTTCCAACAAGTATCTATACCATTCCCAACTTGGTTATGCAGTAATTAAATATTGGGCTAACGACAAAAGACACCTTGCAGGTTTGGGGTGGTTCTCAATATGGACCCAAGGTATCAATTTTATCAATTTACACCCTTATGTTTGCAACATCGTCCAATTTCATCACTCCGTTAAGTTGACCGTGTAGTCAATCATTAAATGCTGACGTGTCTACTGGGAGACCCACCTACTAAAAAAATTATTTAAAATAATAAAATAATATTCTGACCGAAAAAAAAACATAAAGTTTAAAAAATTCAACTTAAAAAATCCCAGCCCCTCTAGATCCATATTGTTATCCACACCCTCATCTTCCTCTAATTCCTTCCTCTTTTCTATCTTCCACCACGACCAGGATCTTTGACCGACAAGCCCAGTGCTGCCGCCAGCCCCTGGAAACCAGCGCAGACGACGAATCTAGAAAATTTCCAGCCGCTGCCATTGTTAAGTTTATTATTATTTTTTAAACCCAACCCAGCAGCTTTGCCCTCATCATTCTTCTTCCTCTTCCTTCTCTTCCACTACCCCCACCTCCAGAACAGATCTGCCATGGCCACGCCCACAATCGCGCCTTCTACTGTGGATCCCAGAGAATAAGAGTCACAACGTTCAAGACCCATATGATGTCGAAGACCCAAAAAACCCAGAAATAATGAATATGCAGATGGAGGAAGAGAAATTGAACAAAGGGATCTTAAGCCCCAAAAGGGCCCTTGCAGATCTACCCAGAAATCAAAAATGAAAAACGAAAAGCTTAGAGAGAGAGAGAGAGAGAGAGAGAGAGAGAGAGAGAGAGAGAGAGATGCCATGATGACTCTTCCTCCTCCGACCTCAGCACCTAGAAAAAGACACACATGGAATTCTAGAAACTACTTCACAACCTCTCTATTTGCTCCGACGGACTCGCTGACACCAACTCCAAAGGTAAATTAGCCCTTATTTTAATTTAATCATATCAGAGAATAAGAGTCACAATCGCGCCTTCGACTGTGGATCCCAGAGAATAAGAGTCACAACGTTCAAGACCCATATGATGTCGAAGACCCAAAAAACCTAGAAGTAATGAAAATGCTAGTGGCGAAAATGCAGATGGAGGAAGAGAAATTGAACAAAGGGATCTTAAGCCCCAAAAGGGCCCTTGCAGATCTGCCCAGAAATCAAAAATGAAAAACGAAAAGCTTAGAGAGAGAGAGAGAGAGAGAGAGAGAGAGAGAGAGAGAGAGAGGCCATGATGACTCTTCCTCCCCCGACCTCAACACCTAGCAAAGGTCATGCATGGAATTCCAGAAACTGCTTGCCAAAGCCAGACACAACCTCTCTATTTGCTCCGATGGACTCGCAGACTCCAACTCCAAAGGTAAATTAGCCCTTATTTTAATTTAATCATATCATTTTTTAGGAATTGCAGATTTTAAATAAAAAAATTTGTTAGTAGGTGGATCCCACAACAGACACATCAGCATTTAACGATTGACCACACGGTCAACTTAACGGAAGGATGAAATTGGACGATGTTGCAAATGTAAGGGTGTAAATTGACAAAATTGGTACCCTGGGGTCCATATTGAGAACCACCCCAAACCTACATGGTGTTTTTTTATCGTTAGCCCTTAAAGATTTAATGTGCAGCATGTGCATGTACCTTGTTGTTTGTAGTGGTATGATAAAACTTGAAGTGCAGCATTTGCTCCTTACTTCAGATCTGGTTTTCCCTTTTCTTTCTAGTTTAAAAAGAATATATAGAAAGTTGGGACTCGTGACGGGAGAAGGGATTATTTACCAGTTTTGGAGGTACGTTGTGCAAGTTTATTATAGGACGTAATTAGGTGGTTTTGATCTTTTCTTCTTTAGAACGCCGAACGCATGATGATTAGGGTTGATGCATAAATAGTAAACATGCACACCTTCTCAGATGGGAAATTTTAACTCAACTAACTGAAAATAGGGAATTCTTTAACATGGGATATTTACGTGTACATATAATATATATTGTTAATGACATGTCATCTCGTATTGATCACCGGTGATCTACTGTTTCGGTTTCTTAGCTTTGCACTACTTATTTTGTGTTGCAATTCATATCTATAAGATTTTTAGTTACTTCTTTATCGCGTTTCCTGTTTACGCGTAATTAGGTTAGCCCGTAATTAGGTTAGCCCAATTGTACATATATATATATATATATATCATATACTATATCAATGAGATTATCAAATTCACCTTTTCTACACATACATACATATGTTGTTCTGGATTTTAATGTCTATATATATATATATATATATGCAAATGCAGATCACGTACTTCAAATGCGGTGGAGTGTCACTTGGTGTTGGCATGGACCACCGCGTTGCAGATGGAGTTTCTGGTCTCCACTTCATAAATACATGGTCTGATATTGCTCGTGGTGATCTCTCAAATATTAAACCGCCTTTCCTGGACAGGACATTACTTCGTGCCCGAGACCCACCTCAGCCTGCATTCCCCCACATTGAATACCAACCTTCTCCACAAATGAAACCTTCTGATAATCTGAAAAGTACAAGTAATATTACTACGTCCATTTTTAAATTGACGAGGGAGCAGCTCAACATCTTGAAAGACAAGTCTAAGGAAGATGGCGGGAATAATATTAATACAATCAACTATAGCTCATTTGAGACGTTGGCAGGTCATATTTGGAGATGTGCTTGCAAGGCACGTAGACTTTCGGATGATCAAGACACCAAACTACTTATTGCCACCGATGCACGGTCCAGATTGCAACCCCCACTCCCACCTCATTTCTTTGGCAATGCTGTTTTCAGAACCACACCAATTTCTGTTGCAGGGGATCTCCAATCGAAGCCAACATGGTATGCTACAAGCTTTGTTCATGATGCTTTGGTGCGGATGGACAATGATTATTTTAGATCAGTCCTTGACTATCTTGAGCTTCATCATCCTTGTCTTTCTGAACTTATTATGGGTCCTCCGTCGATTTGTTGCCCAAATCTTCGCATAAACAGTTGGACTAGGCTGCCGATTCATGATGCCGATTTTGGGTGGGGTCGACCCATTTTCATGGGGCCTGGTGCAATTCCATTTGACGGGATTTCTTTCTTGTTACCAAGTGCAACAAACGATGGGAGTTTATCACTGGTCATTTCTCTGAAATCCGAGGACATGAAATTATTTTCCACGTTGTTGTATGACATATAATTAAGGAAATGAGACCGTTGAAGAAATTTGGTGATCATGTTCGGTTTGAAACGCTGTCCTCTTCTTCACCTCTACGGTTGTGTATTGGTTTGTACACGTTGCTTGATTGAGTATTGCAAGCTTTGTTTCAAAAGCCATGAATGTATTGGTGCATGTGGTGGACTTCCTGTCCACCATGCTTGCTGTGTTTTATTGTGATTCTTAATTTTCTCTTTCTCATCAAATAAAAAGAAATCTGAATTTAATATCAATTCTGATTTTCTTAAATTGATGAGTTTCCTGTATATTCTTGTCATGAGTTTCTGATATTGTAATTCTCCTTCACATATATTTCGTGAGAGAAATTAAGAAGTTGTGCTTTTGCGAGTTGTAGCTAAGGCTGCCCACATCCTTCTATTATTAGAAAGTTGTGCTACACATGTATATCTTTGTGATCTTGTTGTTATTTTGACTTTACAAAGGGTCAGGGACAGATTCAGGATTTTAAAATGGACTGAGCTGGATTTACCTTAAAATTCAACGGTACGAGCGAATTTTATTAATAACAAAAAAATATGATACACCTAGTTATAGAGGACATAATAATCCATATACCCCTCAAATGTATCTAATACATAAAAGAAAATAATAAATAAACATGCAATGCAAATACAACATAAAACTATTTAAGTTGCACCATTCGAGTCTTTGAAGAATTAAAATCATTAATGATTCATTCAGTATTGATATTATCAGCTAATTTTTATTTTATTTTTTTGGTTGTGTTTAAATACTACATCACATTTTTAAAAAATTGAAAAAAAATATGTATGGACTATAGCCCATTGATAACTCCATATTTGTGCTTTTTTCTATACCCTATTCCTATGATTTGCATTAGTTTCTTATGTGAAATTGGTTGTTTTGATGTGTTTAGTGTGAGTTTTGTAAGAAATCGTCCCTAAAGTTGAGTTGGAGCTAAAAAAAACAGAAAAATATGGTGAAAAGGAGCAAAGAAGTCAGAAATTTGGAATTAGTAACTTGGAACTCAAGAAACTTCCTGTGTAGATGGGTCAACTTTACGGATTTAACTGTAAGTGCTCTAGAAGAACCAAATAACGTGCTCTATATTCTTGGAAATCTCTGGAAGTCTAGTTTCTGGAGAATTTTACGGTTCGTGATTTTGAGTTTTTTAGAGGAAGTTACATTAGTTTTAGTACCAGTAGGCCAGTGCTGGAATTATGCCCAAGTTTTGACAACTTAGCATCACAAGTTACCATTCTTGAAAAGCAAGCTTTTGGATGTCCCTGGGCAGTTATGAGGCACCAAAACATTGTGTTAATTCAATTATAAGTTAGCTATTTTTCTGGGACAGTTGGCGTTTGGTCTGGTCAAAGGAAGTGCATCAAAAGTCAAATCCTAATCACATTAGGAGAACAAATTCCCTATTCTAGAGGGATTTAATTCCTATCTTTTCTCCAAAACCTAGAAGCTAGCCTATAAATACATCTTTTGGACCAGCTTTGAAGGGAGAACCCTAGCGTATTGTTCAATATCTCAAATCACTCAATTCACATACTCACTTTCTTAGCCGTTCATAGCCTTCAAGATTTGCCGGAGGAGGAGTTCAACTATAGTGGATTCATCTAAGGGTATTTCCATCTTAATTCAAACTTTGTATTTTCTGTTCATAAGTATATTGTTTGTTTCTAAGATGGCTATGGGTAACTAAATTCTTTGCTAGGGATCCGATGTAACCTAACATGATGATTCTATGTTATTGAGTTAATACTTATTTTTAATCAATTTATATTCCTTTTTTCATTCATTATTATAATTGTGATCTTGATACTTGTAATTGGCAGTTATAGGTATTTTGGATTGTCTAAGATAAGGTTGGGTGAGGGGTTCATCCCTAATCTTATATGCACTATGAATGAATGAGTTGTTGTTAAAGCCGGGGTTCAAGCTAAGACACTTCTTGGTTCTTGATTGTTCTTTGTAAACTTTAATGGGTTCTCGATTAAATTTGGCTACAAGGTTCATTAGTTGGGTTTAATTGAGGATACTTGGTGACACCGTGGCCGAACGAATCATCATAATAAAGAAAGAACGAAGCCTTGGAATTGAATTGGAATTTTATTCTCAAAATCAACTCAATACATAGAATAGGATTGTTATGGTGAAGTTGGAATCCTAGTTTTCATCCACTGATTTTCAAAACCAATTTTCAACCTCTGTTATTTTATTTTCTTGATTTTCAACACTTCGATTAAAATTGAGTAATCTTATTTTTGGTTATTTTAGTAGTTTTAATATTTCATTTTATTTTCTATATTCCTTAAGGTATTCATATTTGGAATTAATTGATAAACTTTACAAATCTCTATGGGAACGACTCTCGTATTTGCTTGCTAAATTATCACTACTAAAAAACAACCCCTTGCGCGACCAAACTTTGCGCGACCAAACAAAATTCGTCGCGCAAAGTGACTTTGCGCGACAAATATAAATCATCGTCGCTCAAAGTCTTACGCGACTCAATTTTGCGCAACGAAAAACAAATCGTCGCACAAAGTCACTTTGCGCGACAAAACTTTGCACGACGGCAAAGAATCGTCGCGAAAAGTAACTTTGCGTGACGAATACTAGAATTCAGTGCACAGAGTTTTGCGCGACAAATAGTGATTCGTCTCGCAAAGTATTTACAAAAATAAATAAATAAAAAATTATTTTAAAAATTTTTTGGATGCCTTTGCGCGACGAAATAATAATCTTCGTCTCGCAAAGTCTTTACTAAAATTAAATAAAAAATAAAAAAAATTTGTTAGAAAAATATATTATTGTAGTTCGGATTGGGTTTTTGTTAGAAAATATATATTTTAAATTGACGATCAAATTGGTTCATTGTATTCATATAGGGTCAAGGAATGTAGCTGTAAAAAATCATCAAAATCG
>NW_018923605.1:14244-33269 GCF_002207925.1 Prunus avium
GTCCCATTAATTGATCTCTTAATGTTTATTTTTTCTGAATTTTGGTGTATATGATCTCGAAGTATAAACAAACAAGTTTGACGGTTGGATCGTTGAGTAGCTTTAAATTTATTTATTTTGTACGTATAACACTTAAGAAATTGAATAGTATATGTATTTATTACTAGCTTTAAATATTTTTTCAGACTTTGCGCGACCAATTGCTATTTCGTCACGCAAAGTATACTCTCAAAATTTGGGTGTGTACCAAAAATGGGAATTTTAAAAAAACAAAAATTTCGACTTTGCGCGACCAATATATAAATATTCGTCGCGCAAAGTATACTCTAAAAATTTGGCGGGCACCAAAAATGGGACGCGGGAATATTTTGGTCGCGCAAAGGAAAATTTCGTCGCGCAAAGTACACTTGCGCGACATTAACTTTCGTCGCGCAAAGTACACTTGCGCGACATTAACTTTCGTCGCGCAAAGTACACTTGCGCGACATTAACTTTCGTCGCGCAAAGTACACTTGCGCGACATTAACTTTCGTCGCGCAAAGTACACTTGCGCGACATTAACTTTCGTCGCGCAAAGTACACTTGCGCGACATTAACTTTCGTCGCGCAAAGTACACTTGCGCGACATTAACTTTCGTCGCGCAAAGTACACTTGCGCGACATTAACTTTCGTCGCGCAAAGTACACTTGCGCGACATTAACTTTCGTCGCGCAAAGTACACTTGCGCGACATTAACTTTCGTCGCGCAAAGTACACTTGCGCGACATTAACTTTCGTCGCGCAAAGTACACTTGCGCGACATTAACTTTCGTCGCGCAAAGTACACTTGCGCGACATTAACTTTCGTCGCGCAAAGTACACTTGCGCGACATTAACTTTCGTCGCGCAAAGTACACTTGCGCGACATTAACTTTCGTCGCGCAAAGTACACTTGCGCGACATTAACTTTCGTCGCGCAAAGTACACTTGCGCGACATTAACTTTCGTCGCGCAAAGTACACTTGCGCGACATTAACTTTCGTCGCGCAAAGTACACTTGCGCGACATTAACTTTCGTCGCGCAAAGTACACTTGCGCGACATTAACTTTCGTCGCGCAAAGTACACTTGCGCGACATTAACTTTCGTCGCGCAAAGTACACTTGCGCGACATTAACTTTCGTCGCGCAAAGTACACTTGCGCGACATTAACTTTCGTCGCGCAAAGTACACTTGCGCGACATTAACTTTCGTCGCGCAAAGTACACTTGCGCGACATTAACTTTCGTCGCGCAAAGTACACTTGCGCGACATTAACTTTCGTCGCGCAAAGTACACTTGCGCGACATTAACTTTCGTCGCGCAAAGTACACTTGCGCGACATTAACTTTCGTCGCGCAAAGTACACTTGCGCGACATTAACTTTCGTCGCGCAAAGTACACTTGCGCGACATTAACTTTCGTCGCGCAAAGTACACTTGCGCGACATTAACTTTCGTCGCGCAAAGTACACTTGCGCGACATTAACTTTCGTCGCGCAAAGTACACTTGCGCGACATTAACTTTCGTCGCGCAAAGTACACTTGCGCGACATTAACTTTCGTCGCGCAAAGTACACTTGCGCGACATTAACTTTCGTCGCGCAAAGTACACTTGCGCGACATTAACTTTCGTCGCGCAAAGTACACTTGCGCGACATTAACTTTCGTCGCGCAAAGTACACTTGCGCGACATTAACTTTCGTCGCGCAAAGTTGTTGTTTTCGTCGCGCAAACTTTGCGCGACGAAATTTTCCTTTGCGCGACCAAAAATCATTCGTCGCGCAAAGTGGTTTTTGTAGTAGTGTATCATATTGATTCGTGCACTTGCGAGGTATAACTTTTTTCCATCACCCATATAGCCCCCAACATAGATTCATGCTCGGTGTATGTTCCGTCAATTTTTAACATTAAATTCCCTCTCAAAGTTTAAAAAAGAGAATATGGTAAGGCTTTTATGTCATCTATGCTACAATCTGGTTTAACTTATGAGTTTTGCTTTAATGTAAAAACAGTCGTAGTGTAACTTCCAATATTGACGCCTTAAAACACCTTCCACGTCAAGTCGCTACCGTCACTCATTGCTTTGTTTTCGGAGTGCTAGCCTTGTATTGTCTCTCTCATATCCTAGGTGTTGGTTTCCTTCGTGTATGGTCTTGTTCCTTTTGACTTCGCGATGGTACTAGTTTGCCCTAATGATTTGCGATGCTCCCTATCCGCCCCTTCAGTTGCTTCGCCACATGTTTCGTTGGGATTGGCGGTCAAGGTGGAGTTGGCTTTCCTTATAGCCCCTCTAATGTACGTCCAGCGATCTCAAGCTTCTCTTTCAGAAAAATACACCATATATTGTTTGGGAGGTTTGATCATGAGAATTGGTGTGGGAGGCTTGATCAAGAGAATCGGTGTTGGGCAAGGTTTTTTTACAGCTAGGGTTGTTGGGTAGCATCCTTTTACTCATCTCTAGGGGTTTGTTTGGTTATTCTTCGATGGGGACTGCAGATCTTGGTGGTGATGGAGTATTTAATGACGTTGAGCAATTTTTGGGTGATACCTTATGCTCTCAGATTGTTTTGGTGAGAGTATTGCTGATAAGGCCCAAGAGACCAGCCTAGGGGGTTTCCCAGGTCTCCCTGAGGTGTCCAATGGAACATTTATAAGCTAGGCATCCGATAAACATTCCTACTCTAATGACCTTCCGTTGGAAGTTTGTCAAGCTAAGAGGACGATCTTAGTCCCCCTTGCTTTTTCGGTTAGGGGTTTGGATTAAGAAACAAAAAGATGGCATTTCTTGCTTCTGCTGGCTCTCCTTTGACACTCATGACCACATTTCTGCACTGTACAAAGAACTATGCACGCATAGGAGGTTTTTCTTTGACAATCTTAGGTTGTGGTGGGTTGTTATTTGTTGGGGTTGTAGTGGTGTTTTGTTTTGTTTAGGGTTCACTGGTCGAGTCTGGGTTTTTTATGTTTTGTTTAGTGTGGTATTTCTTTATGTCATCTGACTCTCGGCATGCTTCTCGATCTCTATGCTGCCCCCACATACTATGTTTCCTTTCCCAATTTCAGCATGAGGTGGTGTGCTCTCTAAGGGGTTTTCTTCGTTCGGGTTCTTGTTTTGTTTGTTGCAGCTTTTCTTAGGCAGAAAAAAATGGGTTAATGACGGTTGACCATTTTAGTGGCACTTGGCACATGGGCATCTCTCTACTATTGGGCCATACGAAGTTTAACGAGTTATTTTAGGATGGGGTTATTCTCATTGGGTCATTCTAATATTGCGGTCTCATTAGGACAAGACAAAGTTTTCAGCCACCTTGGGCCGAGCTCATCTTCAGCCACGCTGGGTTGTATTTAACCTTCGGTCCTCTCGGGCTGTCTAACCACTACTTTTGAGTGTAAGTGTGTTTGCTCCATTCGGATCAGGTGAGAACACTAAAATGAGAACATTATATGAGAATTAATCCTAGCCATCCAAAGTCATCTGAACGATTGGAGAGAAAAAAACAAGCTTACAATAGAAACGGGTACGCTGCACTTCCTCTTAGCCTCGTGTCCTAGCGCGCGTTTTCCAATCTCGCCTGCACTTCCTATTTTCCTTAGTCATAATCGATACCTTTCTCCTTGAATTCCCTCTCTCTCTCTCTCTGCCCTCTCAGTTTCCCTCATCTTAATCTGCAGCTCTGTCTTGCTCTCTCAATTTCTCTTTTGATATCTCTTTCATTTTTATGCAGACCAACAAATAAAACCCCCTTTCTCTCTTACTCCCCTTTCTTCTTCTCTCTTTGCCCAAGTACAAATACAACTCTATCTTTGGAATTCTCAAAGCCATTATCAACAGCGGTCTCAGAGACAGAGTGCTCGTTTGCAAAGTCCTAATCATCGTCGTCAGCCTCCTCCAGCAGTTCTGACAACCTCTATGGTCACATCCGTTTTCCCACTTCCTACGACGTCGTCTTCGGCAAGTTCATCTATCTCTTATTGATCAAGCTCTTCTTATTTAATTGTCATCATCCTTAAATCTTAACATGTTTTTGTCAACCTAGAAATTTCTGGGGCTAAAATGGGTGAATAATGTGTTTATAGTTTAGGGTATAGATCTGTTGAAATTTATTTAATCCATTTTAGGACTTTTAATGGGATTCTTACAAATCAATGGTATTCTTGGTGGATTTGGGTTAATTTGGGGCTTTAAGGGTTCAGATCTACACATGACATGGAAATAGTCTTTTCTACCTTAATCGCTTTTGGGTTATTATGCCGCTTGTGCTTACCACAGTCTTGCTCTTATTAGTGAGTTTTAGCTTGTAGTCAGATTTTGATGTTTTTACTAGTAATTGGGTTCTCAACAAAGTGAAAATTCTATAATGAAATGGGCATTTAGAACTGTTCAGATGATTGCTGTGAGTTTATTCAATCTTTGATTGTTAGATGGTATGTTGGTGTTGCACAAAGATAAGGCTTTATTTATTTATTTTGTGATTCTTTCTGCACGCTATATACTTGTAGACTTCCTCACTTTTCTTAGTTTTTGTTTTCACAATTTTTCCATTCTTTCTCACTCAAGTCAAACAAGAATCCTTATTGGAGGATCCACTAGATGCTCAAAGTTCATCAAACTCTTCAGGAAGAACTTTAGAGCTATTTGGAGAAATGGTAAGTTTGGGGCAGAAGCCTGATGGCTTTATGTTTATTGGAGTTCTAATTGCGTGTAGCCATGCTAGGTTGGTTAAGAAGGGGCTAAAATATTGCAACAAGATGCAGAGCTTGTATGGAATTGATCCAAAAATAGAGCATTACGCATATGTGGTGGACATGCTTGGTCTGAGTGGCCAATTGGAGGAAGCTTTAAACCTCGTACATGAGATGCCAGAGGAGTCAGATACCAGAATATGGAGCTCATCGCTTAGTTCTTGTAGGCTTCACAATAACTTGTGAACTAACCGTAGAGGATAGTAGACATCAGAACCAAGAATATACATCTAGAAATAGGTTTAGCTTGAATCATTTTTAAACTAACAACACAAAAAAAATAGTTGAATGGCGAACATGATTCTACTCTGTTCTAACTTTACTTGTGTGAGGGCAGATGATGGATCAGTTTGGTGCTGGGGTTACAACATATGTATCCTTTTTGGGTTTTTGTAGAGAATGTGGTACCAACCTTCGAACCCAAGACCATTAGGAGTCAGTGCAAGCGCACTTAACCACAAGGGCAGGTTGAAGGCCAGTACAACATATGTATCCTTCACCATAGGGTTATATACAGCTTTCATTAATTCTACAATGAAAGAATTTAGTTATGGAAAGTGCATCCCTAGTTTTTTGTGTTTGCTCCTTGTTTATATTGTTTACATTCTTAACTGTTGAATGGATGGCCAACCTTGTGTAAATGGAGAAAATTTTCTGGTGCTCTGCTTGTTGGAATGGTTCCTTGAAGTGTGATCTATGACGAAGAGTGAAGTGCCTTTATAGGTATGGAAAGAATTGTTTCACTGCTGCATTAAATACCTGATGAAGATAAGAGCCTTATGTTTTGGTTTTTTGGTTGTTGCCAAAGTTGTCTACATCAGGTTTGTTGTATTAAAGCTGGAGGAATGATGTCTCTAGCCATTGATAATAATCTTGGTGGCCTTTAGATGTGGGGTATTTCCCACTTTTTTCTTTTCTTTTTATGTATTTTTTTTGCTATTTAATGAATTATTATGATTTTTGGAAGTTAAATAATTCAAAAATAGTAATAAACGGAAGAGAATGACAAGTGGCAGCACTTGAATGGTGCGTTGTTAGTGCTTCTGACAGGTGTCATTATTGTGAGCGACAGGTGTCATTCTTGTGAGCGGCACGTGTCATTAGAGTTTCAATTTTATGTGTTAACCTTAAAATTTTCCCAAATTTTTTATAAAAAGTCATAAAAATACACCGAGAATTTCTACAAACTCGTTGCAACATTATCTTCAACTAGGGATCGTGAAAATCTAAATTTGAAGTAATAATTAGAGGAAGTGTAATGATCTTCAACTTAGTGTATCATGCTTGTTGCATATTTCAGGCTATCTATGAGGATAATGGGTCATTTATGTATCATCATGCACCCTACGGCACATATGCAACATCTCTGTTGAATTTACTTTTGAATATCAACTTTGTTCTTTATATGTATTTTTTAATGCTCATTCCAGTTTGGTTTAAAATTCAGGACCTTGATAAACCACCTCTTACGTGAGAAACTTTTTTCTATCCTGGCATCATTGTGTATCATACTTGTTGCATATTTCAGGCTCTCTATGGGGATAATGGGTCATTTATGTATCATCATGGATATGGTTATGCACCCTACGACACATGTGCCACATCTCTGTTAAATTTATTTTTGAATGTAAATGTCCCTTCCAATTTTGTTTAAAATTCAGGACCTTGAGAAACCACCTCTTACGTGAGAAACTTTTTTCTATCCTAACATCATTGTGTATCATGTTTGGTTCATATTTCAGGTTGTCTATGGGGATAATGGGTCATTTATGTATCATCATGGATATGGTTATGCACCCTACAACACATATGCCATATCTTTGTTAAATTTACTTTTGAATGTCAATGTCCCTTCCAATTTTGTTTAAAATTCAGGACCTTGAGAAACCACCTCTTACGTGAGAAACTTTTTTCTATCCTGACATCATTGTGTATCATGTTTGTTGCATATTTCAGTCTGTCTATGGGGATAATGGGTCATTTATATATCATTTCAAGCTGTGTATGGGGTAACTTTACGTCATCTTTCATTCTATTTTCATGTTCCTGTCTGCCGCGCAAATCTCACGGCCTGGAGTTCCGGGGCGAGGGGATGTGCGTTAACACGGGGTTTCCTGCTTTTGGGTGCGGTGCGGTTGTGCGTGGGCGTGCCAGCACGGTTTACCGTGCATTGATGTTTCGGTGAGTGTTGGATGGGTGGATGGTGCGCCTGTTTGATCTGTCTTCCTAGTCAAACGATTGTAGCCGAGAGAGGAACTGGTCTCGGCTGTTAGGTTCACGGCCTGAACTACAAGGCCGTCGAGTGGTGGTGTTGGTGGTGGGTTTTGGGCGGTGCTCCGGCGCGCTGCTCAGGGAGCGACGGTCGTGTGATATATGGGGTGAGTGAACGAACAAACAGAGATGGTGCTCCGGCGCCTTGAAAATCAAGGGTCGTATGATATATTGATGAATGGATTCTGCTTACAACCTAACACTACTCCTAGGAAAGCAAGTAAAGATATTGAAAGTGCATTACAGAAGAAAATAAGTTGCTCCGTGGGAGGCTTGTTTTGGTGTTTGAACCCTTTGAATGTAGCTCGAGTCTTGTATTTATAGGAAGAGTCCCTGGATGAGTAATCGAGGCTGAATTTGCACATAGTGGAGTCCGATTAGTGCAAGTGGGTAGTCCAATCGACATTTGGGATCGTGAAGTATGGTGATGAGACCCCAGAAATCCTGGTGAATCTCGGCCGCTGCGCCCAATCGTGGGTTTTGAACCTCTGGCCGTGGAGACGCATTTATTGCCTGGATAGCTGGTGAACCAACATCTCAAGCTGTCAGAATCCTTGTGAGAATGTCCACGTCTAATCACTCTGATCTTCATCACCAAATCCTGACTTCAGTCACTTCCCACCTTCCCTCATGCATTAAATGCTACTTTGTGGCCAATGGGTTTTGCTGCATTAAACAGAAACTACTTCATTAAATGAAGCCTGGGACCCTGCTGTCACGTGATGATTTGCCTTTAATCCCTTTGGCCGTGACCTTGCTCTACCTCGGCCTCGGCCCTCAATCGAGGCCGAGATGATCGTGCTTTAGCAATTTTTCTTGTTTCTCTGGAAGGTCAAAATACTCTGGCAAAATGCTGCGTTTTCAGTTTCTCGAGAAGGTACGAGGGCCGAGATAAAGGGTCCCTTCGGCCAGTTCACGGCCGTGATTTATTAGGCACAAACAGTTCCTCAATGGCAACCATTATCCCATTTCCACCTCTCACAACTAGAGCTGAGCTAAAGCACAAGGGAAATTTTAGGAGCTTAGTTTGATTTGTATTGTGTTTATTTAATTTGTGCAGCCTTGGTTTAAAGCTTTGGTTGCCTTTGCGATTGGAAGAGGATTCATTTCATGATTGCTATGAAAGTAATCAAATATAGGAAAAGAAAAAAAAAATTTGCTTAAACACGTTTGGTACTTTTGCATTTTTTGTTGAGTATTCCTCTAAATGTTAAATTGTGACTTTTTTTTTTTGGGTTTGCTTGGTTTTATTTTTATTATGTTCATTTAATTTGTGCAGGCCCTTATTTAAAGCTTTGGTTCCCTTGACAATTCAAATATGAAGAGTCGTTCCTAGGAACTTATAGTAATTTTGCATATATTTTTATAATTTTTAAAAATTATAAATTTTACAAATAATTGTTTGCCATTATTTTACAAATAATTTTATAAATTTTGCGTATGACACAAGTCTTAATTGCAATGTTGCATCATTAATTGTTTGCCATCAAAATATCTTTTGTAAACGCTTAAAAAGGATTCACTAGAGCTTTAACATCACCTCATTTACTATTCACTAAAGCTTCATGTTTTAAGATGAACTCAAAAGACATGGAAAGTGTCACATTGACTTTGTATAATTTTTTGGTGTGTGTATTTTTCTGCTATTTAATGAATTATTATGATTTTTGGAAGAGTGCATCATTAGTGCTTTTGACAAGCGTCATTTCGTGTAGCGCAACGTGTCATCAGAGTTTCATTTTGTGTCTGTTTATCTTTAAAAATTCACAAACAATTAATGAAAAATCGAAAAAATACATCCTTAATTTCTACAAATTACATGCGACATTATCTACCACTATGATGTGCGAAAATCAAAATTTGACTTTAGAAAATTTGAATTAATAGTTGGAGGAAGAGTTAAACTTGGTGTGCAAATAGTATAGAAACAAACTTGAGTTTGAGAAATTATTTGAATTTTTTTATATCTCATAATAAATCTGAAAAATTCACACACAAAAATACGTTGTGACATTTCCAACATCTTTTAACACTTCAAAATATAATTTTGACTAAGAGAAAAATTCAAATAATTTCACAAAGTCAAATTTGATTCCATACTAACAATAACACTAAGTTGAAGATCACAAGTTTTCATCACAACAACTCTTCATCCAATTATTACTTCAAAATTTTCAAAATTAATTTTGATTTTCGAGTATCATAATCGAAGATAATGTCGCAAGGAATTTGTAGAAATTTTCGGTGTATTTTTATGATTTTTCAATATTTTTTGTGATTTTTTAAAGATAAATTCACAAAAATAAAACATTAATGACACGTGGTGCTATGAGATGCTGACACCTGCTGGAAAAGCTGACTACGCACCCATCAGGTGCTGCCATGTGTCATTCTCTTCAGTTTATTACTATTTTCCAATATTTTGACTTCCATAAATCATAATAAATTTATAATAAATCTGAAAAATTCACCAAAAAATACCCCAGACTCCTTGCGACATTTCCAACATCTTTTGAGACTTAAAATATAATTTTGACTAAGAGAAAAAATCAAATAATTTCACAAAGTCAAGTTTGCTTCCATACTAACAATGACACTAAGTTAAAGATTACTAGTCTTCATCACTACAACTCTTCCTCCAATTATTACTTCAAATTTCCCATAGTCAAATTTTGATTTTCGAGTATCATAGTTGAAGATAATGTCGCAAGGAATTTGTAGAAATTTTCGGTGTATTTTTATGATTTTTTAATTATTTTTTGTGAATTTTTTAAGATAAACTCACAAAAATGAAACATGAATGACGCATAGAGCTATGAGATACTGACACCCGCTGGAAAAGCTGACTACACACCCATCAAGAGCTGCCATGTGTCATTCTCTTTCATTTATTACTATTTTCCAATATTTTCACTTCCAAAAATCATAATAAATCTGAAAAATTCACCAAAAAATACCATGGACTCCTTGTGACATTTCCAACATTTTTGGAGACTTAAAATATAATTTTGAGTAAGAGAAAAATTAAAATAATTTTACAAAGTCAAGTTTGCTTCCATACTAACAATGACACTAAGTTAAAGATCACTAATCTTCATCACTAAAACCCTTCCTCCAATTATTACTTCAAACTTCCCAGAGTCAAATTTCGATTTTTGAGTATTATAGTCAAAGATAATGTCGCAGGGAATTTGTAGAAATTTTTGGTGTATTTTTCTGATTTTTAAAATTATTTTTTGTGAATTTTTTGAGATAAACTCACAAAAATGAAACATGAATGACACATGAAGCTATGAGATACTGACACCCGCTAAAAAAGCTGACTACGCACCCATCAGGCGCTGCCATGTGTCATTATCTTCCAGTTATTACTATTTTCCAATATTTTCACTTCCAAAAATCATAATAAATTTATAATTAATCTGAAAAATTCACCAAAAAATACCTCGAACTCCTTGCGACATTTCCAATATCTTTTGAGACTTAAAATATAATTTTGACTAAGAGAAAAATTCAAATAATTTCACAAAGTCAAGTTTGCTTCCATACTAACAATGATACTAAGTTAAAGATCACTAGTCTTCATCACTACAACTCTTCCTCCAATTATTACTTCAAATTTCCCATAGTCAAATTTCGATTTTTGAGTATCATAGTTGAAGATAATGTCGAAAGGAATTTGTAGAAATTTTCGGTGTATTTTTCTGATTTTTTAATTTTTTTTGTGTGAATTTTTTAAGATAAACTCACAAAAATGAAACATGAATGACACATGGAGCTATAAGATACTGACACCCGCTGGAAAAGCTGACTACGCACCCATCAGGCGCTGCCATGTGTTGATCTTCCATTTATTACTATTTTCTAATATTTTCACTTCCAAAAATCATAATAAATTGATAATGACTCTAAAAAATTCACCAAAAAATACCCGAACTCCTTGCGACATTTCCAACATTTTTGGAGACTTAAAATATAATTTTGACTTAGAAAAAAATTCAAATAATTTCACAAAGTCAAGTTTGCTTATGTACGAACAATAACACTAAGTTAAAGATCAATAGTCTTCATCACTACAACTCTTCCTCTAATTATTACTTCAAATTTCTCAAAGTCAAATTTTGATTTTCGAGTATCATAGTCAAAGATACTGTCGCAAGGAATTTGTAAAAAATTTCGGTGCATTTGTCTTCTTTTTTTTTTTATAATGTTTTTTCATGAATTGTTTTAAGAAAAACTCACAAAATAAAACATTAATGACACATGGCGCTATGAGATACTGACACCCGTCAAAAAAAGCTAACAACGCACTCATAAGTCACTGCTATATGTCATTCTTTTCCATTTATTACTGTATTCCAATATTTTGATTTCCAAAAATCATAATAAATCTGAAAAATTCACCGAAAAAATACATCGGACTCTGTACAACATATTCTACACTTTTAAGATTTAAAATTTAATTTTGTCTAAGAAAAAGAATCACATAATTTCTCAAAGTCAAGTTTGCTTCTATAACAACAATAACTCTAAGTTTAAGATCATTATTGATCCTCCAATTATTACTTCAAAATTTTCATAGTCAAATTTGGATTTTCAAATAGTCGACAATACTGTTGTAAGGAGTTTGTAGAAATTTTTGATTTGTTTTAATGATTTTTATTTTTATTTTTTGTGAATTGTTTAAGGTAAAGACACAAAAGTGAACCTTTGATGACACGTAGTGCTACACGAGAATGACACCCGTCATAAGCACTGATGACACACCCATCAAGTGTTGCCACTTGTCATTCTCTTCCATTTAATACTATTTTTCAATTCTATAACTTCCAAAAATCATATTAAATTCAAAAAAAAAAAAAAAATTCATAAAAATACACTAAAACTTCTTGTGATACTTTCTGCATCTTTTGAGTTTATTTGAAAAAATTCATAAAAATACTAATGAATACTTCTTAGTCCAAAAATAAAAATAATATTTATGAAGCTTTAGTTAATAGTAAATCAAGTGTTGTTGAAGCTCTAATGAATCCTTTTGAAGCCTTTACGAAACATATTTTGGTGGCAAACAAGTGATGCTGCAACATTGCAATTATGACTTATGTCATTTCTCTATTGTTTCATTGCATTACTTTTAAAATTATAAAAATATACAAAAGCTTTAAACAAGTTCCTTGCAACGACTCTTCGTATTTGAAGTGTCAAGGCCACCAAAGCTTTAAACAAGGCATGCAGAAATGAAATGAACACACTAAAAATCAAACGAAGATGCTAAAATCCCAATATTGAACCCAAAAAAAGAAAGAGAGAGTCCCAATTTAACATTTAGAGGAATACTCAATAGAAAATGCTGCAGTACCAAACACGTTTAAGCAATTTCTTTCCTTTTTTCCTATATTTGATTACCGTCATAGCAATCATGAAAGCCATCCTTGTCCTATCTCAAAGGCAACCAAAGCTTTAAACAAGGGCTGTTAAGTTTCTTTGTTTAAGGCAACTTGAGGACTCCATATTGTGGTGGCTGCTTCAGCAAAGATGTTGCTGTTTCTCAAGATTCTTCATTTTAGATTTCTAATTTTCTGCTTTCAACTAACAAAATATGGTTCTTGTTATCCTGTATTGATAAAATTATATATATATTTATTTATTTTGGTAAGATAATCTAATTAGTTATTGTTCATTTGAATTGAATTGAAATGAAATGGCTGCAAGAATAGAAGGAAACACATAGAGCCATTAGAATACGAAAGACTATAAATATGTAAGTAGCTTTAGAAAGGTTTAACACTCAAGAGGTTTGTACCTCTTGAGCTAATGGCTGGCACCCTAGCCAATCAAAAAGCTTTATACAATCTCAATTGACAAACAAAAGAATGCCAATCCTCAGAGAGGATCCTAAGGAAATTTGACAAGCATTCAACTTTAAGTGTAAAAGGTCCCAATTTGATCAAAAATTTGGTCCACAAAATGGAACTTCAAGGGAATTTGACAGTCATAAATTGCAATTCCATGAGGCAACACAACGCCAAACCTTGAAGAAACGCTAAACTCAGTAAAAAAAAAATGGCAATTTCTTTCACAAATTGAGAGCTTCAAATAAAAAATAAGATAGAATACCTCAAACAAGTAAGGATCAGTTGACCTCAACCTTGGGACCTGAAATTCACAAAAGGAAAAAAGAAAAGGTGAATTAATTAAGAAAAACAGGGGAAATTATATGCTAGGAAAGGAGAGGATACGGTAGGGTAGGGTAGGAAGGCAGACCATGGAACTCATGAGGACAATGGTCCTTGTCCCTTACCGATGCCACGAGTGGACTTAAGGTACTGCTAGACGAGGTGGCGATACTTCTGGAGGTGGTTGACGCCCTCGATGCGGTAGCACTAGCACTAGCGGAGCTTTTCTCTGATGATCTTGGCCTTCTCGATGTCGATCCACTTCTCTCGCACTATGTGCTCCCTCATCTCCAGCATCGACATCGGGTCCTTGTATGGATTCACTGGATCGAAGTCATCTAGCGGCGACTCGTCTAAGTCCACAACTCCCTTCCTCCTCCCCATTTTTACACTTCACTCACTCTCTCTCTCTGTCTCTCTCTCAAACCAGAAAAAATTAGGGTTTTATACTCAAATAATCACTTTTCACAAATGTTATTCTGAAATGATCACCTTACAAATTCTATTCAGATATAATCACTTTGGGATGTGAAATTACCTAAGTGCCCTCCATATAAAAGCATACATATCAACCATTTAGCACCTCTTTGTTGAAAGGCAACTTCTCTCAAGTCCTCTCCTCTCTGTAATCATAGTTTCCCAAATATCGACTGAACTCCAGGTTGCGAGGCATGTCGGCACTAAGCAATCATGTTCGCAACCCATCCATCGTCATAACCCAGATGTCCAAAAGTTTGGAACCCTAGTTTGACCATAGCAAAGCCGGCAACCCACGACCTCCATTGTGGACCTCCGCATCCAAGTGACTGTCGCGACTCCACAGCGAAGCGAAATTGGCGACTTCCGTCGTCCTTGTGAACAGATGCGAGTTCTGATATTGGTTTTGTAGTGTATGTGTATTATAAATTGGTTCATCCCCTTTTCTCCACAGATGGGCAGAAAAGATAAAATTTTCAGTTTAAAGGCGTTTTGATATGTTGAAATTCGTAGTTTTTGTTATTATCTGCAGTGGGATCTGTGTGGTCAACTTGAATTTTGTATAAAATTCACTGAATGCTTGTAAAATGTAGTGCAATGTGTTTGATAATGGCCAAAATAATAGAACACAGAAAAAGCATATGTTAACTTTGTCTGCCCTAAAAATAGGTTTGTTAGCTTAGTGGTAGCCTCAATTTAGATGCTTAACTGGGGAATTTATTGCCATTCTGGGTTTGTTTTGGTCAGAAGTTTAGGTTGTGTGTTTTGGTATCCAATTTGGTAATTAAGCTTATACTACATAATTCGTTTTGTATCACAACCTGATCCTTTTGTTGAAGGTGTTTAAATTTGTTCAAAACCCTTATAGTTTAGAGGGTTCATATTGCTGCCATGGTATGTTTATGTGAGTTTGGTAATAAGTTGGAACCCACATATATGTACAAAATCCGAGAAAACACAGAAAGGAATAAAAGTTTGTTGTTGAAGTAGCTACAATTTGAGTTTGAAGAATTGAGGATTGATAAGATGATACGTGTAGTGGAATGATAGTTATATATGTTCTTATTTGATCTAATTTGTTGTGGTTTTGTGTTATTAATCGGTCTACTAATGATTTATGTTATTTGCATAAATGGATAGCGTTGGAATATTGGTATGCTACAATGGAAGTTGGGTTCAGAAGGATAACATTGACACTTATGAAGGTGGGGAGGCTAAAGGCATAATAGTGTCACGGAACGTAACATTTTCCGATCTTGTTGAGCGCATTTATAAGATAATGGATGCAGATCCGACGAAATATATTGTCACACTGAAGCATTCAGTTCCTCTATCCTCATCTGTCTATAAGCACATAAGGGTTGAAGACAATGATGATGTTCAATATTTTTTAAAGTACAACACAGATGTTATGGCCTCTAAAGTCACCTCTTTAATAGCAAGCTTGAACAATTTAGAAGGTCATGGTATTGAAGGGTGCAATGGCATTGTAAGTGTTGAGAGTAGCAATGCGCCTGCTAAATTTGTTGTGGAACAAAGAAATGAGGTCATTCGGGACAACCAAACTGAAAATCGTGGAAATGGTTTTAATTGGAGTGATTGGGTTGAAGATGTTAATTTTCAAAGTGTCGAAAACATAGATGGTGATTTCTGTGAAGCTAGCAACCAAGAGGAACTCTACTCTGCGCCAAATGAGCATCCTCATAAGGACAGCAATTTCGAGCCCTCCACTGTGCAGTGTAGACAGGTGCAATCTGAACCTCCCCGACAATCAAGGTATACTGAAATGCATAGAAGCCGAGTTGATTTGATGCATGGTCAGAGTTTGGAACATAATCATTATGGTGGAGGCCTTTGTTGCATCAATTGGGAACCAAATTTTAAGGTTGGTCGAGTTTATCCAAATAAGATGGCGCTTTTAAAAACCATAAGGTTAGCAGCAATTAGAGGCCACTTTCGATTGAGAACAATCCAATCTGGGAAGCGTCGGTTGTGTGTTCGCTGTTGGCAGCTTCCTTGTCCTTGGTTAGTTCGGGCATATAAAGTTGGATTACATGAGTTTAGGGTTGCTAAATACGATCCAATTCATGAATGTGATATAAGGTATGTAAGTAGTCAGCATCCTCAAGCTACAACTGGATTGCTGGCTGATTATGTGAATTGGAGATTTAAGGATGCGCACACCATTTATACTCCAGCTGATATCAAGAAAGATGTGAAAAATAATTTTGGTGTGAGCATAAGCTACACTACAGCGTGGAGAAGCCGAGAGTTAGCTTTCAAAACAATTAGAGGGTCTGCAGAACAGTCATATTCCCTTCTCCCTTCCTATTGTTATCAATTGGAGGGTGCAAATCCTGGAACTTTGACATACATTGAGACTGATGCAACTGACCACTTCTTATATTTTTTTATGTCAATTGGTGCATGCATAAGAGGATTTCAGTCGTCAATGCGGCCCGTGATTGCTGTTGATGCTACCCATTTGAAGTGCAAGTATAAATGTGTGTTGTTTGTTGCGACGGCATTTGACGGAAATCGTAACATATATCCTGTTGCCTTTGGGATTGGAGATTTGGAGACGGATGCAGCTTGCTCGAATCTTGTTGTCATATCTGATCGAAATGTTAGCATACAAAATGGGCTGCAAAGAATTTTTCCTGGGGCAACACATGGTATTTGCTTTTATCACTTGAAGGGAAATATGAAAGCCTCATTTCACTTGAAGCAGCAGGATCTGATATTGGGGTATTTTGTAAGGGCAGCTAAGTCTTATGGTCTAGCGGAGTTCAATCGTCACTTCTCCATGATAAACAATGACTGAGTGCGAACTTATCTACTACGTGCAGGCCTCCATAAGTGGTCTCGAGCCCATTGTGATGGACGACGATATAATGTGATGACAACGAATATTGTGGAGTCCATTAATTCAGTTCTTCGTTTTGCAAGGATGCTTCCGGTGGTACACTTGATCGATGAAATTACAAATCTACTTCTGTATTGGTTTAGTCAACGTCGAGATTTAGCAATGAAATGTCATTCTACGTTGTGCCCTGATTTAGGCGAAAAGAAGTTAAGGAAGAGGTTAGACGCTGCTTCAAGGATGAATGTGGTAAAAATCAATGATGTGGAGTATAATGTTATGGATGGTGATTTGAACGGTTTGGTGCACTTGCAAAACCGTAGTTGTACGTGCAGGAAGTTTGACTTAGAGCAACTCCCGTGCAAGCATGCTATTGCGGTATGTCGGCACTTGAAATTGAACCCCTACTCCCTTGCCTCTTCGTATTATACACGACCTACATGGGCAGCAGCATATGCTGAATCTATTTATCCTGTACCACCTGAAGGCACATGGGTTATTCCCGAAAATTTGAACAATGTTAAAATCCTCCCTCCTCTTTCTAAGGTTATGCCGGGCCGTTGCAAATCGCAAAGAATAGCTTCTAAAGGAGAGGCCTCCAGTGAAAAAAAAATGCTCAAGGTGTGGTGTCAAGGGCCACTACTGAAATACATGCAAACAATTTGTCCCCGTCACCAACAAGCAGCCCGTTGCGTAGAGGTTAGAAGTGTTTAGTTTCTACCTCAGTTTTGTTAATCTGGGAAGTTGATGCATAGCTTAGGTGATGCTGGCGGGATGAAAGTCCGTCAAGTTAAGGGTCATGCCAGGCATACCGAACAACTTAACAAGTCCCTTGGAATGACATTCTAGTTTTAGTACAAATTGGTCACCATACGGTGCCACCAGTGACAATGCAACCAGCTGTAACAACAATGTTCCACTGGCCAATGTGTCTTACATATTATAATTTGTGAATTTTTGTTATGTACCGTTCATTTTCATTTGAATTGTATTGGATTTGGTGTTATGTGTATTGTGATTGTAGTCATAGTGCCATATATTGTTCCTTTGCTAGGCTATTCACAGTATCGCTAGACTGTTGCCCTTTTATTGTCATCGTATTGGTAATATATTGTACATGTTTTGTAGTCGTATTGATAGTTTAATGTCAAATGTGTGTGCCCAAAATGAAAGGGCTTAGAAGGCTAACTAAAATTGCATACCATACATAAAACTCCTTCAAAGTGCAAATCTTACACAATTATCGTGCTACTGGTAGTACTTCATGATTTCTCATTATATAATAAAATATGGATAATTTCCCGGAAATTATCCGGAATTATCCATGCAGCTACACATGGTCAACTGATCGCGATATTATCTATAATATCAATAATATCGCGATCTGAACTTTCAAACAATTGTTATCCATTCTTCAAGTCACATAGACAGGGGTTGTAACCCTTCCCCCCTTCCAGGTTATGAGCCACAAGTGTTATCGGCATCGATGTATGTCCGATATTTCCATGGCTATTTCCGTGCTATAGAACCACGGATATTTCCTAAACCCTTTCCAATTTAAGAGCGTACAGTCCTGCTTTACCATTTATCAGATGTAGAGGTTATATTTTATGGATGTACAAAAGTGACCCATCCTTGTTAATGCAACATGGTAACACCAGTTTCATCGTTGCATCCGATATTGTCCCAGATTGTATTCATGTTCATTATTTTATTCATACCTAAGGTCATCTATGGATTTGATATAACCATCAAATTGTGAATGGGTATGTTCGGATATCCGGGAATAAGGAAATTGACATCCTTGTTAGATTATGATAATGCTGTTGTCAGAGTTGTGATTGTCTTCAATTGTTTTGCAAAAGCAATGGCTCCGCACACAATAAAGAGGCAATACAATACCAATAAAAGTACATTACGATCTAGTTTTTGGGCAATAAGCATACAATACGAACACAGATACTTCTGTTTGTGCCTGATGAATCACGGCCATAAGCTGGCCGAAGGAGCCCCTTCTCTCGGCCCTGGCACTTGTTCGTAAAAACTAAAACGCAGCGTTTCGCCAGGTTACTTCGCCTTCCTAAAGATAAAAGAAGAAATGCTAAGGCATGATCATCTCGGCCTCAAACGCAGGCCGAGGCTGAGGCCGAACAAAATCGCGGTCAAGGCATTAAAGACAAATCATCACGTGACAGCAGGGTCCCAGGCTTCATTTAATGAAGTAGTGCCTGTTTAATGCAGCAAACCCATTGGCCACAAAGAAGCATTTAATGCATGAGGGAAGGTGGGAAGTGACTGAAGTCAGGATTTGGTGATGAGGATCAGAATGATTAGACGTGGACATTCTCACAAGAATTCTGACAGCCTGAGATATTGGTTCCCCAGCTATCCAGACCATAAATGCGTCTCCACGGCCAGAGGCTCAGAACCCACGATCAAGAGCGGCGGCCGAGATTCACCGGGATTTCTGGGGTC
>NW_018923605.1:33310-51002 GCF_002207925.1 Prunus avium
ACTTGCGCTAATCAGACTCCACTACGCGTAAATTCAGCCTCGATTACTCATCCAGGGATTCTTCCTATAAATACAAGACTCGAGCTACATTCAAAGGGTTCAAACACCAAACAAGCCTCCCACGGCGCAACTTATTTTTTCCTGTAATGCACTTTCAATATCTTTACTTGCTTTCCTAGGAGTAGTGTTAGGTTGTAAGGAAAATCCATTCATCAATATATCATACGACCCTTGATTTTCAAGGCGCCGGAGCACCATCCATGTTGTTCATTCACTCACCCCATATATCACACAACCGTTGCTCCCTGAGCAGCGCGCCGGAGCACCGCCCAAAACCCACCACCAACACCATCACTCAACGGCCTTGTAGTTCAGGCCGTGAACCTAACAGCCGAGACCAGTTCCTCTCTCGGCTACAATCGTTTGACTAGGAAGACAGTTCAAACAGGCGCACCACTTATCCATCCAACATTCATCAACACATCGACGCACGGTAGACCATGCTGGCACGCCTGCGCACAACCGCACCGCACCCAAAAGCAGGAAACCGCGTGTCAACGCACATCCCCTCGGCCCGGAACTCCAGGCCGTGAGATTTGCGCGGCAGACAACTTCACAATACAAAAACTATTTACAAAGTTACTAACTTGCCACTCAACGGTGACAATACGAGGAAGCCCTAAACATGGCACCACCTTCATACAAAAGCCATTCCCTGTCCACAAAATGGTTAGAACCCGCTGTTACCCTGACCCAGCTGCAGCAACAGTAGCACATTCGAAATGTTTACAGGTCCATGAATAGATCCATGTCCTTGGTCTTCTTCCTCGCTGCATGCACAAGGCTATGATCAGCCATTCCTACTCCACTCCTATTCAAGACCTCCCACACACCAGCAACATCTATTTCGCTCCAATTGTAGTTAGGTGAGACGACCGCAGCATAATCTCGGAACATCTCAAACCCATTGTTGAAACATGCAACCATTTCATCGTTAAATTCTTCAGATTCAGTGAATTTTTTGACAGCAACTTTCTTTGTTACCTCCAATTTTGACTTCAACGCGTCTAACTTTGCACTCCGACTTTTAGCTTTCATAGTTTGCTTCAGTTCTCCAGCGTATGCTTTGTTGAGCTTGTTCGTCAAGTTTCCCATTACCTGCCCATGAATATCACATTTTGTTTCCCACCAATCCGTAGCCCGAGACAAATATTGGAGGTGATGCTTCACTTCAGCTATTTTCTCTAGTGGATCATTGTTGTCAGCCTCACTTCCAGATGACGTGGGATCGTTATTGGGAGTCCCAGGTGGAGATGGGAATGGCACATGCCATTGTTGGTCTCCCGGGTAACTTACAAGCTCGTTTGGAGGGACTACGTTTGACATCTTCAAGTACTGTCCACGGAGAAGACAGCAAAAAGGAAATTCCACTATTGAATTTGACTATTGGAAGAGAGCAAATCACTAAAATTGAGTATTTGAAGACAACATTGAGGGTTTTCGAAACTCAAATACTTTTATGGTACATTTTTGTAAACGTATGAATTGGTAGTTTGTGAAATTAATGTACTCATAAATTGAGACATTTTGTACTTTTGCTAAATTAGGCAAATTGGGCAAAGAGGACAAAAGGAATAAATTGGAAATACAACAAGGGTCCCACACAACAAACAGCAAACAATGTTAAAGATTAGTAAAACCCACCTCTACACTCCCGCCAATAACTCCCGCCAATAACTCCCGCCCTGCTCACTCTCATTAACTCCTGGTCATTATTATCTCCCACTATTTAAGTGTCAACCACCTGCATCCACCAACTGCTTCCATTACATTTACTTCGTCAAACCCCGCTGCTTGCTCAGACATTTCACTCACATCACAATTACTCCCACTTTGGCCAACCTAATGGCGACACCAACCCGCAGTAAATACCCATCACCCATGGACCCGTCCCCCACACCAAACCGAACTATTGCAATTACAGAAGGAGGGGACACTGAAACAGCTGCCACATCAGCAACATAAGGCACTGAAGACTGGGTCCATGGACTGCAGCAATGTCGCGCCAATACCATATTTTGGAAAAATCTCCATGCAGACATAGTTTCAAAAATTAAGGAGGGCCAAGCTAGGTGGGGTGACATAAAATACCGTACAATTCGCTCGCGTTATGAAGCCCGGATGCATCTCCTGCAGATAAAGGCTGTCACAACTAAAATTGTAAATGCCCGTGCCACTGCAGTTATGGTATTCAAGGAATCTGACGAAATGGCTCAGCTGAAGCAAAAACAACTGGAAAGCGGTTTCGAACTATGTAGGAAGTTTGCCAAAATTGTGGATGCAGAAGGAAACTGGGACATCACTGTGGGAGGGGTCATGAATTTCATGAGTGGCGGTCGCCGCCATTGAAGGGTATGCAACTCCAAATGTGTCCACCGAAAAAAGGTTTCACTGAAAAAAGATTACTTTGGAGCCTGTCAAATGTTGTGGACACGTTCTGTACAAATGGAAAGTATGAGGTGCCCTGTTGTTGTAATCTCTAAGTATGAGGTGCCCTGTTTTTGTATTTTGTATTATGTAAGTTTGAGGTGGCCTCTTTTGTAAATATGTCTTATGTAAGTTTGAGGTGCCCTCTCTTTTAAGTTTGTATTCAGTAAGTTTGAGGTGAACTCTTGTTCAATTTTGTATTATGTCAGTTTGAGGTGAGCTCTTTTTTGTATTTTGTATTATGTAAGTTTGAGGTGGCCTCTTTTTAAAATATGTATTATGTACTGTTCAAGTGGCCTATATTTTTATTTTTATGCTCTAAGTTTGAAAACTGCAGTAGATATAATTTCGATTCATTCATTTGAGTTCCGAAGTAGAACGTAATTGCCTAACCATAGCACTTGTTTAAGTTCGGCATCCATCGGTAGATACCTTCCATATACTTTACTTTTGTACACTTGTAAAATGACATTGCCAAACGAATACGTTAGCCAGTATAAAACAGGTTATAATAGGAGTATGGGTCGGAAATAATAGACAACTGACATTGCAAAGCCAATATAAGGACAATATGAGGCCTTATAAAACCAATAAATTGACACTAGAACACCAATACATCAGTGGTTACAACCAATATACAACCAATGAAGTATGGAATGTACTGTATTTGAAAGTGTATACAATATCATATTTGTAATAAAATCAGGGTATGAAAAAAAAACATATTTCGAGTAGGCCCCGACCGTTGACAGTGGTCAACATAGAAATAATAAAAAACAGGATGCAACACCACAATTTGGATACAAAGCACAACATTAACTCCATTATTCATATTTGTGCGCCCACACGGTTTTCCCTCCATTATTTGCACATGCAAGTCAAACCCATTCAATACAAGCTGACCATCTGTACAACCCTAAATATCGCAGATCTTTAACATGAGTTCATACAGACAAAACAAGGAGATGCGTAGGAGGAGCCACCGTAGCGGTGCGGCTGAGTCAGTGAGGACTCGACTTCAAGAGGTCGATGGGAAATGGAAGAGGCGAGTTCACTATGTTCACGCCTCTGCTACTGTGGAAACATTGTCAAAACGCATACATCGTGGACGGTTTCTCATCCTGGAAGGAGATTTCAAGTATGTGCAAGGGTAAGTTTATTTATCGGCTTACGATGTTGACCTTTGGGATTTTCGTGGTTTCCAATTGTGAGGCTACGCCTCTGTGTTTAAAAACATAGTTTCTGTTTTATGCAGAAGAATGGATGTACATTTTGGGAATGGGATGACCCAAAGATGTGTGACAGATCGAAGCACATAATTCCAGGCTTGCTTAGGAAAATAAACCGGCTGGAACAAGAAGCAAATGCTGGAAAAGGCAACATTAAAAACCCATGGTTTTGGGTCTCTGTTGTCATGTTTGGAATGGTAATTTATTTGTTGTTTGCAAAATGTAATCGGAGGTTTGTTCATCTACAGTTGGCTGGTTAATGTTGGTTAGGTTTTCGATGTAATGGAACAGGTTTGATGTAATGTAGATCAGTTATGGCAGACATGGTCCTTTTCCATTTCCTATTGTTATCCATTTGTGATTACAAAGGCATACCCAATATAGTGCACCTCTCGTATTTTGGATACCAACTCTTATGCAGCCTTAATGGCCATAACACATATTCCACTTGAAACATGACAAAGAACCAAATAAACCAGGGTGAGTGACGTCCCAAAAGTAGAAGTAAAAAATATCCCAAAACTACAAGTAAATAACGTGGAAGAAGAGGATAGTTGAGCTTGTGATTGGACCATATTTCCCCCTTTAACAAAACCACCAAATTATCGTTATACAATATAACAAGTCTAAACTCAAATTAATCCAACTATGAAATTAAAGAACGTTGTCACTATATCATTCTATATGTACTCAACATGTACCGGGAGCCACTGGTCAAACTATTGATTGAACCGAGGACTTCACTTTTGATATTGAATTATCTACAATTCTGTAAATGAATTTGACATTTTTTTCCACGTTGGGTTGTTTACTTTGTAATGCTGAATCCAACGTTAACCCTAGAACATAAACATGTCATCAACGGTTCGAAAGTTACAGGTACAAAAGACGACAAAGGTCGATGTTGAGTATGCAACATAGCCAGTTCATACATCTATTCCACCAACACGGCCTACAGTACCTGGGTGATATTGAAGTGATACAATAGTGATAAAGATTTGATAGAAAGGGAATAAAAAAGTGATATAGTCGTGATATAAGAGAGATACAAAATGCTGATTGTATTTCACTTGGGATGGTTCACCAGCATAATTCAGATGACATCACCACCCCAAGTTCTAGCTGCAACTTCAACGATAATAGCAGAAAAATAACAAGCGCGAAATTATAGTGGGAATAATCACAACAGTCGCACTAAAGGAATGGAAACATGAGATTTTATCGCTTGTCCCAAAAAAACATGAATTTGGCCGGCATTTCATACAACATATGGATATTTTGGTCTATGGCTGTACATAACATGTCAAGTACAAAAGGTCAAAATCCGCATTGTAAGAAAGGAAAGGTGAGTACAGCCCTGTGATATGGAATACAAGTACTGGCGAATTACGTTAGAGATATGAACAAGTGGACCTACTACACTTTATCTGCCATGTGTACAAAATGTCAAAAATGGTGCTATGTAATTCAACACTTCACATTAAGTTTCAGGATTTACAATATCAGGAAACAGCCTGCAACGTCTTTCACGTAGGTGTACACAATCAGTGAACTGAATACGTCTATGAACCTGGAAGGACCATGAACATAAGCACGCCACATGTGCCACATCAGCATTAAGTTTCAGGATTTACAATATCAGGAAATAGCCTGCAACGTCTTTCACGTAGGTGTACACAATCAGTGAACTGAATACGTCTATGAACCTGGAAGGACCATGAACATAAGCACGCCACATGTGCCACATCAGCATTAAAACAAAGGGGAAATTGAACATAAAAACATGTAACAAATAGTTGTAATAATTGTAATAATTGATTCTATTAACCTTTCATAAAGAACATGAAACAAGTTTTGGATGATACACAGTTGGAGTTGACAACATATGATAAACTTAAATTAGATGCCAGTTGCAAAAGATGTAAGTTACCATGCATAGTGTTAAAATCCCCAATACCATAGGGTTTAGGCCTTTTTCATAATAAAACTTGGATTATGTCGCAAAATAATGTAAGTTGTATTAAATGAAGACTGAATTCACAACTCATTTGTTACGACGTAATTGAAACGAGGTCAATAACTACAAAATTCCTACTTAACTGTGAAAATCAATAAGTAGACATTTGGACTTTTACCTCATACATAGGCCTTCCCCTTGAAAGCCTCGATTGCAAGCTTCAATCGGTAGTAGCCAAACTTGGATGGGTCAATGGTGTGAAAAGGAATGCCGGCACTAAGATACTCAATAAATTTGACTGTCATAATGCCACATGAGGTACTGTCCACCCAAGAAGTACACAAGTTAGAAGTGCACGTATTGACAACGTTCACAAAGTGCTTTAAATTAACACAGCTTACCCATTAGTTTGTTGAGGAACATCGGAAATTCTGCAAATTGCGAATGGGTTAAACTTGGACATGTCAATCCCCTTTTTCTTTACCGCTTCAACCTCCGATACCTCATAAAACCGCATATCATAAAGCACATGTGCAAGCGTATGGCTAAGAGGCTCCATATATCGGACAAGCATTGTGTTGGAGGTAAAAGAAGTATACGAGTCATACACAGTGACCGTATGTCGGACAAAGTCGATTTCTACAGCCACCCAATGGCTCTGTCGAATATTATACGGGACATGGACCTTGTGCACTTTCGTCCATGCTTGGGCATACCCATGTTTCCATGAACCGTGGACAAAGTGGTGTATATTTCTGATGTAGTGAGGCGGTGGGTGAACAGTCGTTGACGCAGCATGTTTTCTCGTAACTCGTTTCGTAGGAGGCGTTGTACACGGCTGCAAAAATTGCTGCAAAAAATAAAAGTCACTGCCACGTTACATACACACGAACCAATGCACCAAACACAGTGAAGAACATGACTCCCACCAATCCAAGAAATGCAATGATTTAAATATGGACACACTAATACCTGGACAGCAAAATCGGCAGTTGTCCAGTCTGTTCCAAACAGTTGGGGATGAAAGAGTTGTATTTTGCGTATTAAAAACATGGTCATGTCAAGGTGCTGACATTTCAGAACACAAAAACGACCTCAACAAAAGAACAAATGACACATACTCAAAGTCATCAAATAAGAACAAAGGTGCTGACATTTCGAGCTCTAGCTCCGCACTACAAAAGCAAAACTTCCAATGGTAAATTTTTTAATAATTCAACAATTGGAACAACTTGTATATTATGACAAGGACACAGACATGTATAGTATAGGTACCTATATATTGTATAATGTAGTACATGACTGCATAGATCAAAAAACATGTATATTGGTTTCGCCAAGTTACAAATCCTAACCTGATGTCAGTTTTCCAAGCCCTGCAAACCTGCATTACTGCCTTCACATCGTCCATGGCCACAGGTTTTGTTGGATCAAAACGTGCCTCCGGTGTCTGTGCATCTAAAACAGTTGCCGTCCTTTTTTTCTTGCAGGGATCAGTGAATGGACTCAACAATCTTGTCGCTTGCCGCTTCAGTTTGCACCCTTTGCCTCCCGCATCTTCCTTCTCAACCGTGTCACTAGCCTCCTTGTTCCCTTCATCACCAACCAGAGTTAAATTGGTTTTCATGGGAGGCCTCAGCTTGCCTCCCACCCCCTCAATTTCTGCCTTATTCCAATCCCCTAACAACTGTAAGATTCTTTTAGAAATAACTTTATACCCATCCCCATATTCTGGAGTAGGAAGGACAGCATCTTCAACACTAGGAACCTTGACATCATCAGAAGTAGGAACCTTGTGAGGATGTTGGTGCACTTGTTTGTCCCCAACTGAATTGTGAATTATAGCAGCTTCGACTTCCATGGCTAGGAAGCCTTCCACTGCTGCAGCAGGCACTTCTGCTTCAATTTCAGCCCCTTCTGTATGCATGGCTGGAAAGGCTTCCACTCCTTGACCACGCACTTCTGGTTCCATTTCAACCCGTTCTGTATGCATGCCTACGAAGGCGTCCACTCCATCACCTGGAACTTGTGCGTCCATTTCAGGCGCTGGTGTAGTTGGACTAATAGGTTCATAGAAGGGTGACATTTCATTTTGCCCTCCTTCATTCATCTGACCAGTACACACTTCCTCATGCCCTTCTCCACCATATTTTTTTTTTAACTCCTACATCTCCACCTTAAAATAATGTTCCACTGAGGCAATTGTCTGGGTCAAATCCTGAATAGCCTTTTTATGTTTGTCACACACCTTCTCATGCTTCAAACAGTTTTTGTCTACAATCTCTTCCAAGTCACGCACTCTTTTCCTAAGCCCTCGATTTGAAGTGCGTAGCTTTGCCAACTCAGATTCAGTGCTTTGTAATTGATGCTTCAAACTGTGAAAGTCAGTAACAGACACTTTGCCCTGCATAAAGTTAAAATGCAACAGTTAGAAAGGTTACAAAATATGAGATCAATATTTCCAGCTAAGTCCTATCGTATTCTCTCAATTTTCACAACAGACTAATTATATATGACCACTTATAATTCATTCATTGCCAAAATATTGGAAACAGCTCATGCTCACCTTAGAAGAGGAGGGAAGAGTAGCTGTTTCCTCAACTTCCGTGTCTTTTTCTTCACTGGAACTGCTGGTTTTTTCTTCCGCCTCATCCCCAACCAATTGAACAATTTGGTCATTGTTCTCATCATCACCCCAACTCCAATAAGGTTGTTGCTTCTCAACATCAGTGGGACAGAGAAGTTGCACATCAACCTCCAATTTAAACACATATAATAAATCAGTGAACTTTTGACTTTTTCCTAATCATAACATGATCCTTACGAACTAAACTAACCTCAAAGTTTTCAAAAACTTGACTCATAACCTCTCGAAAACGGGCCACCGTGTTGCTCCTCCAATGTAATATTCGAGGATTCGAGGGATGTGCCTAGTCTCTTCATGCACCGCGAAATGCAATGCTTCCAATGCTGGGAAGACTTCAAATGCCCAAATCTGTTTACAAGAATCAAACATCAATGTCTGTAAATGTATTTAAATGAACTAAAACATTGTTGGATATTTGCTCACCTGAAGAGCCAAGCCAAACCCCCTTATGTGGTACTCTCTTGGTCTCCCACTTGTCATTCTTGTCTGCCCTCTCTTTCCACTTTTTTTGCTAATTTTTCTTTTTTTGGGCACTTTAACTCGTTGGTAATCAGCAGAAACTGCCCTCAAAAGTGAAGCAGTTGTCATCGCATATGACACGGCGCCCCATGGATACTTGTCAAACTCTTCTAGGTCTTCGACCAACTTCAAACAGCGCATGTCAATGTTCACATGCTTTTCAGTACCCAATAGCACAAAAATGGCAAAATATACCATTCCAAGCTTTACCGCATCCTCATCATCTGTGCAGTTGATGAAGGCAGTGTGTAGGTCCGAAAGGGTGGCAGGTTTATTGCTGCTGAAGTATTTTTGCTTCAACAAACAGTTTTCATTTGTCGCCTTCGGAATGAAAGGGAGCTTTCCGAACCTTAGCCCCGTGATGAGGCAAAAGTGTTGGGCAGTGAATTGTATCAACTTGTTACCGACAATGAATTTTATCCTATTCACCTGTGTAACAGTCTTAGGATTAGCCTTCCTCATCAATAGCCCGTGGACAATTTGTGAAGTCCACTTTAGGTCCTCTATCAGTAATAGATGACCAAAACAACTGGCCTTGAACCTCTGTAACTGCTGCGTACTGAACTTCTCCTTTATTGTTGTAATGGCGGTCCTTGCATGTGAAAGGGCTAACGGCTTTCCTTCGTACTTCTCATCCTCACGAATCATAAGCTTTGCTTTACAAGCCATTCTTGATTTCCCTGCACAACATCATACATATGGATCATTTGTTAGCCATATTTCCAACGTACATTACAGAAACTAATACTTTCATCCCATTTAAATATATGTATATACATATGACAAAACCATATATATTTTTGTTCTTTTCTACTCTCCAACTCTCTCCACACTCTGCTGTTATCCACATTCCCTTTTACCAAATGTACATTCCATTCCATCAACAAACCAAATACCACCCAAGTGTGAAGATCCAGTTCATGAACCACGGATCCACTTGATACAGGGTTTGGGCGAATGGCTACAACAATTACTCCAAATGCATCAATGCCTGCTAAAATCTACTCATCACCATAGTCATATACATGTCTAGTCATATGCAACACAGTAGGACACATGGAACATCAGTATTCAGAGTTATGGAATCTGTGTACAAACTAGAACGTCAAAATGTTACTGCAACTGCTAAACGTAGATGGATGAACATGAAATTTGTAAACATATAATGCAGCCCAATAAACTACAATTTTCATACATGAAAAGCTGCAAACAAGGAATAACAACAAAATTTAGCAGGTTTTATAGCACAGGGAACAGAACAATCCCACGCTAATTAACATTATTATTTCAAAATCACATAATTAACCATTAACACTAGAACGGTGCAAAATATCCTACTACATGCTGAAACAGCAATGATAACAACTAATTTACTTTTGCATTCTTACTCAACAGCTAATTTAGGGCCTACTGAGGTAAACCTGTGTTATAATGGAATAGCCATTGCCACCACAATAAATTCCCACACTAAATATGCATCATCAAATGGAACTAAAAACACGCATCACAAACGAACCAATCATAGATGACAAATAGCGAATTCAGGCACTTCTTCGTCCATAGAGCAACATCAATCAGAGCAATACAAGTTTCATCCAAGCATGAAGTAATTCACAGTTAAAATACATAAATTTCCAATCTCTCTAATTACTAAACTTCACATAATCAGTCGCAGGTTAGTGACATTATCCTTCTCAAATCAACACCATACAAAAACACAAACTAGTCAATAACAAATACAAAACCCACCTTAGAATCCCTCGTTTTGAGCAGACAACCGAATTGGAAATCCCACAAACACCTTAACAAAAGCACAAGTTTTTTCTGTGAGATGATTGACAATGAGGAGGAAGTATGTGAAAAAAGTCGGAACCGAAACCAAGAATTAGGGTTTTTTGAGGCCCTCAACGAGCAGAGGAGAAGAGAAAGACGTCGATTGAAGACATGAAAACAGAGGGAACTCAGACATTGTTGAAGGGAGAGAGCATTTAACCAAGAAACCCTCTCTTTCTCCTAAACCCTAATAACCCCCTCAACAAACCCTAACTTTGACTACAGAAGGAGAACAAGAGAGTGATGCTTAGGTTTTCCCGACAGAGGGAGAAAGAGAATCATGGTGGTCGATGGAGAGAGAGTGCAGAGAGAGGAAGAGAGAACCGTGAGAGACAGCTGAGACAGAGAGAGAAGTCAGAAGTGTTAGGTCGCCAATCAATGCCCAATAACTTCACAATAGATATGTATTTATATGGAGGGCACTTAGGTCATTTCACATCCCAAAGTGATTATATCTGAATAGAATTTGTAAGGTGATCATTTCAGAATAACATTTGTGAAAAGTGATTATTTGAGTATATTTCTCAAAAAATTAAGGGGAATGCTAGCAACCTTCTCTTTAACCTTCTCTTTTGGACCTTCTCTCTTTCCCTCATGACATGTGTCATTTTCTTTACACTTAAAACAATGCCAAAAAACCTACTTTTTGTTTTCCATATTTACCCTTATTTGATGTATTGACTTTACTTTAATTTATTAAATTTTTTTACAGCTTTCTTAATACTTTGTAAAAAATTATTATATTAATTTATTAAATATTTAAAAAATCAAAATAAAAAACCAATCTCAAGTCGTCCCTACCTTCTTCCCCAAAGCCCAGCACCTCCATCTTCACCACCATCTCCTTAATTTATTAATTATTATAACTACAACTCAAATTTCAAAGAAAGAGAAAAAATCCAAAATAGCAGCTTCGGTATCTCTGAGGAGGCTCACCTCTAATGGAAGAAATGGGGAGTTTTGGAAGAGCTCTTAAGAAGTTATTATTTCTACCATGGGGGGCCAGTAGTGGTGGAGGCAAGCTTGCAATAATGGACGCCATGCTACCTGAAGAAAACTCCAACAAAATTTGCCAAATAAGAAAAAAAACACTAGAAATTCAGAGAAATGGATTTCTCGTTTGAAGTCCGAAGAGTCTCAGAGATGACTGAAAACAAGACCAAAAGCTTCTGTAACTTGTGAATAAGATTGATAGTGCTCTAGGTATGAGGAGGTGATGAGGAGAGGGTAGGGTGGCGCTAAGGAGATGGTGGGCAAGATGGAGGTGCTGGGCTTTGGGGAAGAAGGTGGGGACGACTTGAGAGAGGTTTTTTTATTTATTTTGATTTTTTAAATATTTAATAAATTAATATAATAATGTTTTACAAAGTATTAAGAAAGCTGTAAAAAAAGTTAATAAATTAAAGTAAAGTCAATACATCAAATAAGGGTAAATATGGAAAACAAAAAGTAGGTTGCTTGGCATTGTTTTAAGTGTAAAGAAAATGACACATGTCATGAGGGAAATGGAGAAGGTACAAAAGAGAAGGTTAAAGAGAAGGTTGCTAGCATTCCCCAAAAATTAATTGTGTTCTTCAAGAAAGAGAACAGCTGTTTTGGAGGGAGGAGAGAACACGTGCAAGTTTTGGGCCTCATTCCAGTGCCACAGTTACACTTACAATTGCTTTTCGCGCAGCCGATAGATTTGATCCAATGGTGTTCTCATATAATGTTCTCATATAGTTGTTCTCACTAGATCCCGACCCGTGTTTGCTTCCTTTAATGAACAACATGAAGAGATGGGATAAGAAACATAAAACAAAAAAAAGATGCAGGTGACCTGTTGCAATTTTGACACTATAAGACTTATGCTTTCTTTCTTGTCCAAATAAAAATAAGTAGGTAATTTTTCACTTCCATTTTCTACACTTGCACTTAATTTTGTCTCTAATATTATTTATTGGGTATACTAGTGATTTACCCCCTGAACTAGTACCTTACTTTCGATTTACCCCCTATCCTTTTTTTTTAGAAAATTAAGGATATGAACTTTTTTTTTCCAATAATTTTCCCCCTTCCGTCTAAATCCGTAACATTTCATCCAATTTGCCGTTAAATATGAGGATAAAATAGTCATTTTGTATGTTAAAAATAAATAAATAATGAAAAATAAAATAAAAAATTGAAAATTGAAATAATAGCCATAAAATAAAAATTGAAAACCGTAAAATAAAAACTAAAAATTCTCTCACTCTCTCTCTCTCTCACAGGTGGGTTGCGGGCTGTGGGGGTGGGTTTGTTGCTACCACCGGAAAGGAGGGGAGGGATAGTCTGGGTTTGGGGGTGGATCTCACTCCGCAAGGGCTGGGGCATTGGATGGGTCTACGCTTGGGGGATGGGATGGGTTTGGGTCTTGGGGGCAAGGGCTGGGATGGGTTTTGGCTGGGGTTTTGGCTGGGGTTCTGTCCTTGGCTTGGGCCATGGCTCAGCTTGGATGGATTGCTGGTCCAATTGTGATGGTCTTGTTCTCCTTCATCACCTACTACACTTCAACTCTTCTTGCTGCCTGCTACCGTGATCCAGTCACTGGAAACATGAAAGAAATGTTCTTTCTTTTTCTTTTTCTTTTTGTCCAAAAGTCTAAAGCTCAATCTTTGTTATGCTAATTTCAATTTTTCAGTTGCACTTCAGGTCAAATTATGTCGATCCGTTCAGAACGAGGCCTTTTTTGGAATTTCTACTAGCGATGGGTTTCGGTTGGGGCTTGGAATGTATCTTGTGTAGGGATGGATTTCGACTGGGGCTTTAGGGTTTAGGATTGATGGGGCTGCTGAAGGAGATATAGCTGGTGGACGGGGGTTGGTGATAGGGTTGCTGGGGGATGGGAGTGGCGATAGGTTTGGTTATGTCTTTTTCTTCTTCTTCTTCTTCTTCTTCTTCTTCTTTTTTGGGTCTATTTTCCTATTTTTCTTCAATCTCTTTCCAAAAAAATAAAATTTTAAAATGATTTAACTGAAAATTGGATGAAATGTTGAGGATTTAGACGGTAGGGGGGAAATTGGTGAGAAAAAAAAAGTTCATATCCCTAATTTTCTATATAAAAAAAAGGATAAGGGGCTAATTGAAAATTAGGTATAAGTTCAGAGGGCAAATCATTAGTATACCCTTATTTATTTTATAGAAAATTAGATATAAACCTAGAAACATTTGGCTGTTTTAGGAATAACCCACGTAATTGTATTTTTTATGTAAGAAAATTTACTCTCTTTCCACGTCATCAAACTTACATAGACCAATATAAATGTATATTTATGGTTCTTAATTTTTAAATATTTGTTATACATGTTTTACCCTTAATCAACTCCTCAATTATTATATGATTTAATGTTAATTTTTGTGTAACCATGACTGCTCGACTAGCTGCAAGTTCATCTCATGCCAAGTTTGGTCAACTCATTCCTTGGTCTGTTCCCAATCCCAATGGAAAAAAAACCTACTTGAGCCTTTTGTCATCCATAAGGGTACCGCCAGCTTCAAATGTCCAAGGATACCATGAATTTTTTTTCCTAGTAGGTAAAGTGTTTGGGGTACCTGTCCCAGGGAAGGCTATTCGAAATAGGCTTCGAATTGAGTGGACGAATCTGCAAAGAGATTTCTATATTGACCATATCGGTAGAGATTGGTATAAGGTGGTGTTTTATTTGAAGAAGATGTATAATTTGCGTTTGAGAATAAGCCCTGGTTTGTCTAGGGCCAAATTTTTGCTATGTTCATAGTTAGATGGGCTAGATTGCCCTTCTTACCTTCCTTACAAGGATCCTGAGGTGTTGCATGATTTAGTGTCTGTTTCGGGAAATCCTAATAGACACTACAACAATAATGTCTTTTTATGAAGCAGATTTAATGACGTGTCAAAAATCAACGTCATTAAATGTCTAGAATCTCTGAGGCTTAGGTGTTACTGGGAGATTTTGACAATATATATATGCTCCTTAGAAGATAAAATTGGGGGAATATAAACTATTTCCAATGCCATGAATGCATTTAATGCCTTTATCAATGACTATGAAGTACTCTTTCTGGATGCTAAAGGAATTCCCTTTACTTGGTGTAATGGTCAAAAGGACAACTTTGTTATCTATCAAAGATTAGATAGGGCTTTAAGAAACCCAAGTTGGATAAAACTTTATTGTTACTGTGAATTTAAGAATCTCCCTATCATTAGGTCTGATCATGGTCCTATGTTTATCTCTTGTCCCACTATATGGCTAATCCCAAAGCCTTTAAATTTGAAGCTATGTCGATGTATTACCAGAATTTCCTCAAATTGTCAACAAAGTGTGGGCTGAGAGTTATAGTGGCAAATCTACTCAGAAATTTAACACTTGTTGTAGGACTTTTCATTACCTTCTTAAAGGTTGGAACATAGAGGTTTCTGGTAACCTCTTTCATAAACTCAAGTCTGGCTAAGATGAGTTACAAACGCTCCAAGAACAATTGGCTCTAAAACCTACTAATTCTTATCTCCTTGAAAGAGATATGATTGTTAATAAGGCACTTAAACTTTTGCTAGAACAAGAGTATGTTTTTTATGCCCAAAAATTAGGGCTAATTGGTTGCAATTAGGTGACAAGAATACCAAGTACTTTCACACTCAAGTTCTAAGTAGGAGAAAGAGAAACAAATCCTTAAAATTAAAGATAGAAATGGTGTTTGGGTGGAAGTTGAGAGTCTCACTCATACTTTTCGTCAGAAGGCTTGGATGGGCCACAAGAAGTGGGGTGCATAAAGCCTTGTGTGTGCCCCATTCTTGAGTTAGCAAGAACTAGGCCTAAAACACTCCAAAAGAGGGTGAATCTTAGGGAGTGCTTTGTTTGGACTCCTCATTGGCTCCTTGAGTTGGAAAGTCAGATGGTATTCAATGCTTGAGACAAAATTGCAAATGGGTTTGGCATGATAGGCATGAGGTGTGGGAGCCCACAAGTTTGGAAAATGACAATTCATGTGTTTCCTTTGGTGTTGGCTATACTTGAGCTTAGGAAAAAGGATTTTATGATATTTTGGTGGTTAATGAGGCTTTGACTATGGTGATGGGATGCATAACTTGAGAATTTTAAGGCTATGGTGTTTGTGGGTGTGATTCTTAGAGATGTTTATGAGTTCTAAAGGTAGGATGGTGAAATAAAGGCTTCGGGTTATGTTTGTGTTTGTAATTTACAGGGAACAATGACTTCAAGGAGAGGAGGTTATGGCTGGGGTGCTTGCAACAATTAGAAATGAGGTGTGATGATTGAAGCAGGGGGTTGATGGCCACTGGGATGCTCGCAGCAGTCAAAGGAGGGGGCTTGATGGCTAAAGAATGGTCCCCTTTGCCTGAGCCATGTATGCCAATTTATAAAGGGTGAGGGTTTTCCCTATTTCTAATAGGTAAAGGGAAGTACTAGAACCAGCCTATTTCCAATGGTTAAAAGGGAGTACTAGGATGTGCTATTTTCCAGCAAGTGAAGCTAGGTACCAGAAACTGATTTTTTCCTATGGGTAAAAGGAAGTGCTGGAAATGGCTTGTTTCTAGCAGGTAATAGGGAGTACTAGAAAGGGCTTGTTTCCAAATGGTAATGGGTAGTGCTTGAAGGTTATCTCATTTTTGCTTACCCATATGGGAGAACTAAAGGAATGGGCTTGGACTTTAGTGCTCCTCAGCAACCCAAAGTCTCCATTATCCAAAAGTTTATGTGGGCCTTGTGGACCTTCGTACCCATCCACGCCACAACCCGCTCAGCAAGCCCCAAGCATTTACATGGCTTAGGCCCATTTAAGCTTGGGTGGTTTGGCACTGAGGAGTGTACTACAATTTGGATTTAGCCTAGATTGGTGTGATAGAATCATGAATTGCATTACTAGCACCTCATTTTCTTTTCTAATTAATGGCACTCCTCAAGGTCATTTTAATTCTTCTAGAGGAATAAGACAAGGGGACCCTCTCTTATTTTATATTTTTATTTTAAGCATTGATCCTTTTATTAGACAATTTAATTTGCTAGCTTCTTCTGCCAGGTCAAACGATGATTTACTCTCCTCCTCTGGTGGTTTTCACATTTCAAATTTGTTTTTGTTGATGACTATTTAATTTTTGTCAGGGCCACTTCTGTGGCAACTAGAAACATTACCAAGTTGTTGACTTCTTTTCTAAAGTTTCTGGTCAACGAATCAACCTGCATAAGTCTACTGTGTTTTCCTTTAATAATGTGCATAAATAGTTAGAGAACAAATTTAAGTAATCTTTGTATTTTGGAAAGATCTCGTTAGTGCTAAACTTATAATTGATAAAATTAAGGAAGTTTTCTTATTGGAAAGCTCAAACCCTTTCTAGACTCATGTTAATCAAGGCAAGTCTTTCTGGAATTCCCAGTCATACTTTATCTTCTTTTAAATGCCCTAATGAGGTTAGTAAGGAAATGAACTCAAGCTGCATATGATTGTGTTGGCGGCGCAAATCTCACGGCCTGGAGTTCCGGGCCGAGGGGATGTGCGTTAACACATGGCTTCCTGCTTTTGGATGCGGTGCGGTTGTGCGCGGGCGTGCCAGCACGGTCTACCGTGCGTCGAGATGTTGATGTGGATAGAATGGTCAAGTGGTGCGCCTGTTTGAACTCGTCTTCTAATCAAACGATGGTAGCCGAGAGAGGAACTGATCTCGGCTGTTAGGTTCACGGCCTGAGCTACAAGGCCGTTTAGGGGTGGTGAAAATGGTGGGTTTTGGGCGGTGCTCCGGCGCGCTGCTCAGTGAGCGACGGTCGTATGATATATGGGGTGAATAAATGAGTAACAGAGATGGTGCTCCGGTGCCTTAAAAATCAAGGGTCGTATGATATATTGATGAACGGATTTTCCTTACAATCTAACGCTACTCCTAGGAAAGCAAGTAAAGATATTGAAAGTGCATTACAGGAAAATATAATTTGCTCCGTGGGAGGCTTTTGTTTGGTGTTTGAACCCTGTGAATGTAGCTTGAGCCTTGTATTTATAGGAAGAGTTCTTGGA
>NW_018923605.1:53888-64591 GCF_002207925.1 Prunus avium
TGGCTGGTCTGGTTGTGTGTTTTGCTTCCCATTTCAATATAGCAGCATTGGAAAAAGTGGGTTGGACTTTTCTAACTGATAGCTCAAACGGGTGGGCATAAATTGTGGTGTGGAAATATCTGAAAAGGGATCACGTTGTATCCCTTAAGAAGAAAACGTCACATTCTTCAGCTTAGCAAGCAATTCTGGATGCAAGATATGTTCTTAACAAGAGGATCGGGTGGATTGTGGGAAATGGTAAGTCCATTCCTTTCTAGACTACCCATTGAGTTTTTCCTTTCCCACTAATACATCTGTCTCAGTCTCTGATTTTGTACATAATCAATCATGGGATAAAGAAAAACTATCATAAGTACTTGATCATGAAGATATTGTAGAAATAATTGTTGCTACCCCTCATCCTTTGTCCACTTTGCATGATCAATTGATCTGGGTCCTAACCCTAGTGGTAAGTTTTCTATTAAAAGTGCTTACCAAGGTAAAGTTTGCTATATCCCACCCTGTTTGAAGAAATTTTGGGGCCTTATTGTGCCCTCCAAGGTAAAGTTTTTCTCTTGGTCACTTATTCATAATAGACTTCAAGTTAGAAGCCACTTACATATATTCCTACCTCACCTTGACCCTAAATGTGCCCCATTTGGAACAATCATAGGGAAACCATTGACTGCCTTTTCTTTGCTTGTCTATTTGCCATGAGTATTTGGAGCTGTCCCAACCTTCTCCCTGTTAATACCCCCACAAAATTTTGAATACCTCGATTGGTTAAGTACCTTACATTCTTCTGCTACTTTAGAAGTCCCTGATAACCTCCCTAAAGATCTTTTAATATGCTTGCAAATTTTGGACGCTAAAAACTACCTGATTTGTCAAAATACTTCCCCTCATGCACCTAGAGCTCTAAATGTGGATGGGCAAGTTGGCATGGATTATTGGAGAAAACATTATCGCCATCCTACTAAGTCTTCAAATCAAGTTTCCATCAAATTGGAACCTCCTCTAAATGTGGTTGGCCAAGTTGAGATGCATGAAGCTAAATTTTGATGGGTCTATGCATAACAATTTAGTTGTATATGGGTTTTTAATTTTTAGCTATGATGTTTACGTGTTTTGGTTGGTGCAAAAAAACATTGGAGAGGCTACTATCACTGTGGCCTAATGCTTTGAGAGATGGTTTGGCTTATGTTGTTCATAATGGCTAGCGCAAAGTGGTGATTGAAAGGTGTTTCTAAGCTTAATATTAACTATGTGAATTAGGCAACCTCCCTCCCTTGGAGTATTCAAATGCTCGTTCATGATATTTTCTTGCTTTGTACTCTTTGTGAGGAAGTGTCTGTCAAGCATGTGTTCAGGGAGGCTAACTTTACGGCAAATGTTGTGGCTAACTTGGGGCATTGGCTTTCACCGTCCAAGTTATGGGAGCATGGGTTGCCCTTGAATTATTCGCTTCCATTTATTTTGATCTTTTTGGGCTTGCGTGCTCGCGTGGTTTCTATTTGTAACATTTTGTACTTTTCCCGTTTACTAGGTCTCCTAAGACAGACAAGTTAAGGTAGTGGCTTGGAAGTTGAAGGAAAGTGATATTGTATGGTAGGATGATCTTCAAAGTACTCGTAGGAGACAAGGAAAAGAACTTGGGAGGACTTGGCGTATGATGAAAGGGTTACTTCGACTCTAATTTTTGCCTAGAAATTATTACCACTATTTGTTTGAGAAGTACCATACTTGTGTGTAGGGAAATGAATCAGTGCATGAGTACACTCGAGAATATCTTACCCTTGCTACATGTACTGAATTAGGGAAAATAGGTGCACAGTAAACAATCAGATGCCTTCACGGGTTAGGAATTCCATCCAGGAAAAAATTGGGCTGTAGCGGGTTTATACTGTTGCTGAAGCAAATGAATTGGCCCTTAAAGTAGAGTTGTTAGCTAAAAGTAAGGGTGGTCAAACTTCTAGTTTCAAGAAAAATTGGGGAGAATTCTATGGGAATCAATCCATGTATCACCCTAGGTGTAAGGAATTGACACAATAGAGTACCAAAGCAGGTGACAAGGCTGGGGAAAGCAGTGAAAGAGCCTCGGGGAAAACCCATAACCAAACCAAGGAGAATCCTTATGCCAAATTTCGTGGTGTTACTTGATACAAGTGTAAGAAGCGAGGGCATACTTCATGAAATTGTCTGAACCAGAGACAGGTAGAAGGTGGTGAGGAAGAAGAAAAGGAAATTGTCGAAGATGATTTTGCATAAGAACATAGGGATGTGTTAGCCTTCATTTTGCATCGAGTATTATATTCTTCTCCACTGACAGAGGATAATCAGAGGCGCAATATCTTTCGTTCAAAATGCACCATTCAGGACAAGGTATGCTAGGTAATTATTGACCTAATTGAGAAGCACATTGCTCCTTACTCTATTGGATGGATTAAAAAGGGACCATTAGAGTAAGCGACTGAAACCTGCAAGGTTCCCATTCCGATTGGGAAGTACTATACAGATGAGGTCAGATGTGATGTGATTGACATGGATGTGACCCACGTCTTTCTTGGCACCTTGGCAATGAATGTTGATATTAATTTGAAGCGACGTGAGAATGTTTATTGGTTCATTTTGGGTTTGCATAGGATGACCATGCTAGTAGCGACAAAACATGCGGGTTTTACTGAAACTAAACCTTCAGGTTTCCTCACCATCACCAGTAGTGAACATGAGAAGGAGGCCAAAGCCCAAAAGTTGAAGTGCATATGTATTACGATTGTTAGGGGTTTTTTGGTGCAACCCATAATTGAGGAGTTTCAGGGATTGATGTCTGAGGATTTACCTAATCAATTACCACCCATGACAGATATCTGTTGGAAATTTGGCTCACATTAAGGATGCACATGTCGCAGGAGGCGAACGGTCGCAAGGTAGGCGTGACCGGTCATTTTGAAGTAGAGTTGAGAAGCTGGAAAATCGCAGGCGCAACCAGTCACCAGGCAAGGCGTAACCGGTCGTTTTCAGACAGATTGCATGCCAAGAAGATTTCCTCAATGCGACCGGTCGCCAGGAATGTGTGATCGGTCGCCAGCAGTGCTTTGTTGATTTTTCCACGCGTTTTCAAGTTGTTTTCACATGTGTTAATTCCCTACCTAACTCCAAGTGCCTCCAAAGACTTTTATGGGTTCTAAGAAGTTTGGCAAGGTGCTGGAAAAGCTGGAACAGCATTTAATGTTGTTTGTTGACTTGTATCAAAGGCTTTTCTAGATAAGGTGGCTAAAGGTGCAGCCATTGGTGACTTGCTTTTGGTTCACCCAGCTCAAAGTCTATGTTGGGTGGCTGAAAGTGTGAATGTGCAGGAAGAGGAAGCTTCCTCCTAAGTCCAAGGGCTTGTATATAAAAGGAAGAAGATGCAAGGCAACAAGGTGTGGTTAAACTCATCAAGGGTGGCTAGAAACCATCAAGGGGTGTGGGTAAAACCATCAAGGGTGGAAGAGAGAGCAATCAACTCAAGTAAGGAGCTAAAAGTTGGAGTCTTGTAAGTCAAGACACCAAGGAGGGGGAAACACCAAGTGTGAGAGAATGTTCACAAGTGCATCAAAGTGTTGGGCAAGGGATGAGAGAGAAAAGAGAGCTTGGGGAGAGAATAGAGTTCAAAGGGGTTTTCTTTGTAAACCAATGTTGTAACTTATTCTTTCATTAGTGAATTTCTCAAGGGGATCACCAAGAGGATGTAGGCAATTACTAAACCTCTATAAATTCTTATGTCATTTTGAGCTTGTTTATTTTCTGCAAGTGTGTAAGTGTGTGATTCATCCATCATTGTGTTTGTCACAAATTCCATCAACGACAAGATCATTAGGGGAGTGAAGTCAATTTCATAACAAGTGGTATCAGAGTTGTGTCTGAGCAGCAAGTGCTAGTGTATTGAAGATGGCAGGTGACAAGGAAGCTGAAGGTGGAAGCAGTTCTCTGCAACAGAGGCAACCACAAGCTATCAGCATGAAGGTGGAGTTGAAGCCTTTCACAGGGAATGAGAACTTCACGTTATGGCAAAGAAGGATGAAGTCAGCCCTTAAACACCAAAATCTCAGTGTTGGCTTGAGGCAAGGAGAAGAAGTCGGCAACCATAACAGACGCGAAGTGGGGTGTTCTAGACGAGTTGGCTAGAGGGGCCATCGAGAACTACATCACAAATAAGGTGCTCATCAACGTGATGCAGGACACAGCGAAGTAAACATAGGAGAAGCTCGAAGAGATGTTTGCGGAGAAGTCGCTGTCCAACAAGCTCTAACTCAAGGAGGAACTCCTAAATCTTTGGATGAAGGAGAAAGGTAATCTAATGGAGCATTTAAGTAGCTTCAATAGATGTATTGCTGATTTTCAGAGAATGGAAGTTAAATATAGTACGGAGGATAAGGCTTTTATGTTTCTAACATCCTTACCTCCGTCCTATAAGCACTTTCGGACTACGCTTATGTCCGGGAAGAGTACTTTGAATTTTGAGAAGGTGGTGCAAGATGTGATGACGCATCACAGGATATCCCAACGTTCGGAGGAGAACTCTCAAGATGCGAGTCTATTCGCAGGAAGTCGTTCAAGCAAGCGTGGAGGCAAGAGAAGCAACGGGAGAATGCTAATTCCAAGGACAATGAAGGGTGCTTCAAGTATGGGTGTAAGGACCATTGGAAGCGGGATTGTCCGATATGGAAGCAGAACAAGATGAAGAATGCCGAAAGTTCAAGCTCAGCCCATGTGTCTAGTGAAGACACAAGTGATGAACTTTTGACGGTTACGGAGGAGAGTAACGGGGAAGTCATGGCAAATTCTTCTGGAAGAGTTCTACTTCAAGTTGGATATTAGATTCTGGGTGTTCTTATCATGTGTGTGCAAATAAGTCTTAGTGAGGTAAGGTTTGTATCTACACTAAGAATGAATCTACTCTCTCTTGGCTCTTTGGATAGAGAAGGGTGCTCTTACAAGGCCGAAGGAGGGAAGCTCATACTCACACAAGGTTCTGTTGTGGTTATGAGGGAAATAACACATACAAGCTTTTGGGTGATACATCTGCAGGTGGTGCAGAGAGTTGTACCAAGGAAGAGCAGGCAACATATCTTAATGTCAAGGAGCCGGTTCAACATAATGCAGCTGCAAGTTTGCTCAAGACAAGTTGGGCAAGGAAGGTTGGTCAAGGTTGTATGACTAACAGTTCATCATCAAAGGTGCTTGATTTCGAAAGTGCAGAAGCTGTGGAGTTGAAGGACAAAATCCACAAGGATGAAGTCAAGACAAGGGATGATGGGGATAATGTTGTTAAAGAGAAGCTTCTTGCTAAGGTGGTCATGGAAGGAACTCCATTTGAGGTGGAGCTTAACACAAGGGCTGAAGAAGGAGGACAACAACAACAAACTCACAAAGGAGTTCTACTTGAGGTGGAGCCATCATTAATTGCAAGGTCCAGGCCCAAGGAATCCATCAAACCGTCCCTAGGTTTTGGATGAATGGACCAAGAAGTTCCAGCCACGTTTCAGAGTTCTGTAGGGAGCATGAAGCGGGAAAGTTGGAGAGATGCATTGATGAAAAAGGGATATGTTCTTAAATCCAAGAGCAAGGTTAGCTAAGTGGGGATTTATTGAACAAAGGTTAGGTATGCGGTTTGCATATCAAGGCATGTCTAAGATTCAAGGTTCTGGGAAGGCAAGGAGCAAGGAATTTGGCATGGGGGATCTCTCTTTTGCACAAGAGGTCGAGGTTACTCAAGTTTAGACTTGGGTTGAGCACCTTCCACCAAAGGTGCATTGAGGCAAGAGGTTTATTGCAATGGTGGAGCTCTTGGCAATTACTAGAATGATTTCTAAGAGGTTGAAGAGGTTTTAGAGGTCAACAATGGTTCACAGGTGATTAATGGTTCACCAAGGTGGAGATTGTTGGAAATTTGGCTCACATTAAGGAGGCGACCAGTCTCAAGGTAGGCGCGACCGGTTGTTTTGAAGCAGAGTTGAGAAGCTGGACAATCGCAGGCATGACCGGTCGCCAGGCAAGGCGAGATCGGTCGTTTTCAGACAGATGGCATGCCAGGAAGATTTTCTCGTTGCGACCGGTCGCCAGCCGTGTTGTGTTGATTTTTCCAAGCGTTTTCAGGTTGTTTTCACATGTGCTAATTCCCTACCTAACTCCAAGTGCCTCCAAAGACTTTTATGGGTTCTAGGAAGTTTGGCAAGGTGCTGGAAAAGCTGGAACACCATTTAATGTTGTTTGTTGACTTGTATCAAAGGCTTTTCTAGATAAGGTGGCTAAAGGTGTAGCCATTGGTGACTTGCTTTTGGTTCACCTAACTCAAAGTCTATGTTGGGTGGCTGAAAGTGTGAATGTGTAGGAAAAGGAAGCTTTCTCCTAAGTCCAAGGGCTTGTCTATAAAAGGAAGAAGATGCAAGGCAACAAGGTGTGGTTAAACTCATCAAGGGTGGCTAGAAACCATCAAGGGGTGTGGGTAAAACCATCAAGGGAGGAAGAGAGAACAATCAACTCAAGTAAGGAGCTAAGAGTTGGAGTCTTGTAAGTCTAGACACCAAGGAGGGGAAACACCAAGTGTGAGAGAGTGTTCACAAGTGCATCAAAGTGTTGGGCAAGGGATGAGAGAGAAAAGAGAGCTTGGGGAGAGAATAGAGTTCAAAGGGGTTTCCTTTGTAAACCAAGGTTGTAACTTATTCTTTCATTAGTGAATTTCTCAAGGTAATCACCAAGAGGATGTAGGCAATTGCTGAACCTCTTTAAATTCTTATGTCATTTTGAGCTTGGTTATTTTCTGCAAGTGTGTGAGTGTGTGATTCATCCATCATTGTGTTTGTCACAAAGTCCATCAACGACAAGATCATTAGGGGAGTGAAGTTAATTTCACAACAATATCCAGTATCAGATTGACTTGGTTCCTGGAGCAAGTTTTCCAAATTTGTCTCACTACTGAATGAGCCCAAAGGAGAACAAGATTCTGAGGGAGAAAATTAAGGAGCTGCTAAGCAAAGGCTTTATTAGTGAAAGTTTGAGTCCCTCTACAGTCCCAGTTCTTCTGGTTCCAAAATTACTGTCAATTACAAATTTTCCATTCCCCGTTTGGATGATGTATTGAATGTTCTGAAGGGTTTGAAAATTTTATCCAAAATTGACTTGAGGAGCGGGTGCCACCAAATTCGTTCAAAGGCTAGGAGACAAGCAGAAAACGACGTTAAAAAACAAAGACGGTTTGTACCTAGTGATATCATTTGGGCTTTCGAATGCCCCTAGAACCTTTATGCGGCTCTTGAATCAGGTGCTTTGTCCTTTTATTGGATTATTTATGGTTGTTTATTTTGACGACATCTTAATTTATAGTGTAATAGAACATGAGCACTTGCGGCTTCTAAGGCAAGTTTTGGAAGTATTGTAGCGAAATAAATTGTACAACAATCTCAAGAAGTGTAGTTTTCTCACCAACATATTATTATTTTTGGGGTATGCTGTGAGTTGAAAAGGAATTTATGTTGATGAAGACAAAGTGAAGGCAATCCAAGAATGGCCAGCACCTTATAGGCCCCACTCCGCATTGTATTTCACTAATCAAAACCGTATATTTTTTAGATATTCATTCAAAGATCATCTCTACAAAAGATCACTTGAATCCAATATCATTTGACCATAAATATACAACAGATAGCCAAAAAGCTCTATGCACAACACAAACATGAATACTAAGAACAAAACGGAAACTGAATAAAATGATTCACGACCAAATTACAATCACAATGTACAAAATAAGAGCATCTGCGATGGTTAGGATCAATGCAATTTTATTGCATGAAATTGAACTAAAAGAGTAAAATCTCACTTGTAATTGTGTGAATTAGTTCATTGCATAGATGCAATTGCAATATAGGGTGCTAATGTGATGAACCCTCTATTGCAATGCTAACCATGGGACCCACATGCTAATAAAAATAGAAAAAAATACAGCAATTAATGTATTATGTTGCGCAATGGTTGTTCAATGATTCAGGGCCCGTTTGGTTCACGAAATGAATTTGAGGAGAAATCATTTCCCATGTCATTTCCCAATGGATGGGAAATGGAATATTCCTTTCCCACGTTTGGTAATGCTGGGAAAGTAATTGGGAGATATCACTTTATTTCCTTTCCCATGTTTGTTTTGAGTAGGAATGGAAAACAAAGTTTGTATAAATTTTCAATTATACCCATATTAAATCAAATAAAAAAAGAATGCATTTAATGATATATTTTAATTCTAAGTTGTTAATGGGGACAAAATGGTAATGAACAATGTTTATTTAATATTGGCTCATTTTCCCAAACTTTCCCATGAGGAGAAAAACAAAACCCAAGTTGGGAGGATGGCTTCACTTTCCCCCATACTTTCTCATGGGCCAGGCAACGATTTCTCATGCATGGACTTACCAAACATGGGAAAGCAATTGATTTCCCATACCCAAGTCTCCTTTTCCATGAACCAAATGGGGCCTCAATGCAATAGAAAAAACACAACAATTAATTTTTTTAATACAAATATATTCAAAATTGGTCTCTTTTTAAAGATCTCTTTGAGAATATTTCAATGGTACAATTTTTTAGTGTTATTAAATTTATCCCTTTTCTTTTATTTGAGTATGTAAGAAAACATGTAAATAAATATAACTATTTATCTGAAATTATTGAATTGTATAATTGCAAGTAAAACTGCAGTTCAATTCAATAAATGCCAAAAAGGATCAATTTATTGAACTACTGCATTTAAGTATCGGAACAACCAATGCTCCAACAAAACCTAAAAGAAAAGATGAGTAACACCAAATACATTATCTTCTGTACACTCTCTGGTTGGTTATAGGAATACCCAATTGGTGAATAAAGGGAAAAGTTTGCCCGCAAGTGACGAAACCTCAACCCTTACCGACCGCATACTTTTTATAATATATAATCTCTCTCTCATTGGATCCATCAGCAAACAAAAGAAAATTACACTTCCAAAGATTTTTGCAAGCTGTTGTTCGCTGGGTTTGAAATATCTCATCACCCATCACCATTTAAATTTCTCTGATAAAAATGTATCCCTCTGTTCGAGAATTAAAATATTATATGTGTATGTTTGAATTAAAATATTGTTCTTGATTTACTCTGTACATATATGTGCAGGTCACGTACTTTAAATGTGGTGGAGTGTCACTTGGTGTTGGCATGGAACACCGCATTGCAGATGGGGTTTCTGGTCTCCACTTTGTAAATACATGGTCTGATATCGCTCGTGGTGATCTGAAACATATTAATCCACCCTTCTTGGACAGGACATGACTTCGTGCCCGAAACCCACCTCAGCCTGCATTTCCCCACATTGAATTCCAACCTTCTCCACAAATGAAATTAGCTTCTGATCTTCTTCAAAGCACAACTAATACTACTACGTCCCTTTTTAGATTAACGCAAGAGCAGCTCAACATCTTGAAATCCAAGTTTAAGGAAGGTGGTGTGAAAAATATTAATACAATGAAGTATACCTCATTTGAGATTTTAGCAGGTCATATATGGAGATGTGCTTGCAAGGCACGTAAACTTCCTGATGATCAAGACACCAGACTATTTATTGGCATTGATGGACGGTCCAGATTGCAACCCCCACTCCCACCTGGTTTCTTTGGAAATGCCGTTTTCAGAGCCCCACAAATTGCTGCAACAGGGGATCAAATATCGAAACCAAGATGGTATGCTACAAGCTGTGTTCACGATGCTTTGGTGCGGATGGACGATGATTATCTTAGATCATTCCTTGACTATCTTGAGCTTCATCATTCTTCTCTTTCCGAACTTGTTAAGCCTCCGCTTGTCGGCTCTGTAAATCTTTGGATAAACAGTTGGATTAGGCTGCCTATTCATGATTCTGATTTTTGTTGGGGTCGACCCATTTTCATTGGGCCTGGTGCAATTCAATTTGACGGGTTGTCTTTCTTATTGCCAAGTGCAACAAATGATGGGAGCTTATCACTGATCATTTCTCTGAATTATGAGCACATGAAATCATTTTCCAAGTTGTTGTATGACATATAAGGAAATGAAATCATTTTCCTAGTTAAAGTTGCGTATCGGTTTCTCTGACTCTGATTGAGTATGGCAAGCTTCGTTACAAAAGTCATGAATGTATTGGTCTTCTTGTCTACAATACCCGCTGTATTTTCTTGTTATTCTTAGTGGCATTCTCTTTCTCATGAAATAAAAAGAATATTGAATTTTATAACGTCTGATTTTGTTAAATTAAACGTTGATTGTATATGCTTATGAGTTTCTTTTTAATTCTTCTTCCCATATTTTTCGTAAGAGAGAAATCAAAGTTGTTGTAGTTAAGGTAGGATTAAATCTCCCAATATAAGCTAGTGAAAGAAAGAGAGCAGAAGCAGAAGGCCCAAGAAGGGCTAAGATGGAGTAATTTTGCCTACAAATTAATTATGCCTATCAGTCGATTCCATGCAGAAAACGGGCTTGCCAAAAAATAGATTATTTCTCTCCAACTAAAGTCATGTGGAGCCATGAAATTTCCAACTAATCTGCCATTAGCTACGTCCTTCGGAAAGAACCATCTATAAATAGCGGGTGTTATCAACTTTAAAGCAGTTATTATAGAGAACCCTATGTCGGCTGATTTGATTTCCTATTACTATATTCCCTCAATTGAAGTTCGAAGAGATTTCCTA
>NW_018923605.1:73911-85205 GCF_002207925.1 Prunus avium
AAAAAAAAAAAAAAAACTCATTAACGTCACATTCCACACCCCACTAACGGCTTAAAATATGTGACACATAAAAAAATCCCCAGTTTCAACTTCTGGACCCGTTTTGAGTGGACAATCTGTTTGTTTTCTTTTGCTCTACACGCTCACTTCATCTCTAAGATTTCTTCCTCAGCTTCTCTTCTCTTTTCCAACTAGTTTAATCTAGCGGGATTGTGTCTTACTCGTCTTCCCTTCTCTCTCTCTCTCTCTCTATCAGCTCAAAAAGCTTCTTTTAAGGATCACTTCACTTGTAAGCAGATCCATAATTCTGCAATACCCAACACCAAGACCAATGCCCAGAAGAATGAAAGCTCAACAGGATTTAAGAAAAAGATAAACACAATGTATCAAAATTCAAAAACAAAAATTACCCTTTTAAGAAATACGTCTAAATTTGGCTCAATTTCCTTATTCTTCTTGCAACCCTTCCTTGGTTATAAATCACACTTGAGTGTTTGAACTTTGACCATACTCGTTGTTGGTGGGACTGGAATTTGAGTAGTCTCTGTATTAACCTTTATGCTGTACATGTAAAGCAAGCGTATTGGTTTTGATGTTTGACATGAAACAAAAGAGAGAAAATTTTCTGAGTTTTGGTTCTCGGATAATACCTGTGATAATATGTTTTTGGGTTAAGTTACAATTGAGCCAACGAGTGGCCAGTGTATAGATGTACTAGAGTTAAGCATAAAGTTGAATGACCTTTTTTGTCTTTTTATAGAATAGTAAAACTTAAAAAGAGCTTAATAATTTAAGTATTGGGGTGAACCTAAAGTGTGGGGTTTAAATAGAAAAACTCAAAAAAAAAACTCAACACTTCTTGGGTCACTATTAAACAAACAAACAAAATGAGCACAAGGTGAAGCTTATAATTCATTGGGTCACTATTACAATCAACTTATTTGTCAATAATGTTAGCAGATTTATTCTTATATGTAGATTACAATTTCATTATTGAGTCTTGGTTTGTCATTTTGGTACGTCATATGTTTGCTTCGAAGTGATCATGTGGCAATACTGGGCGCAATGAGCAAAACATGAATTTGTGGAGACAAACAAATGATCATAACATGATTTACGAAAGTACAGAGTCTTTCTGACAACTATTACTTAGTGAGTTAATCAAAGTATAACAAAGACATAATTTGGAAGGAAGATAAAAAGAAAAACACAAAGAATAAATGAAATATAGAAAAACCAAAGGCGAAAGTTTAAAAGGAAAAAGGAAAATAAATGAGATAGAGGCCACAATTTAAAGATGGATGCTAAGTGCTTCGGGAAGCAATAATATTTGTTGTGTAATATATCTCTTTGACCAATATACAACTCAAAACAACATACCATGCAAATGCAAGTGTGCATTTCAAAATCAATGTGTGAAATGATCATTAGGCAAGCATCTTGGTCAAGTTCACCTCTGTTTTTTTTTTTTTTTTTTTTTTTTTTTTTTTTTTTGTGTTTTTTTTTTTTTTTTTTTTGTTTTTTGTTTTAAAAAGATGCTTTATTATAACACCATAAGAGTATACATCGGAGAGGATGAAAACATCTGAAACCCAATGCGAAAGCCATGAACAAGAGCGTGATCTTAAAAAGATTCACGGCGCAAGGCACAAGTCACCTACTTAAAGATTAATTTTAATTTAAATGGACAATTTTACTCTTTAATTTAACAGCAATATTAACCGTCTTTAACGGTGGGATCGTTTTGATACCAAATGAAGAGTTGGAGGACTATTGAAATGAAATTGGTGGACCTAAATTATACTATAGCAAAAGTTGGGGGACCATTTCAGTCGAAAATCCTATTTTATTTGAGTATGTAAAAAAAATATGTAAGAAAATTGATCTAAAGTTACTGAACTGTATTATTGCAAGTTAAAATGCAGTTCAATTCAATAGAGGTAAAAATAGTTCAACAACCATTTTGAACGCTCTGAAAGACAAGAAGTAATACAAAAGGGCTATCTTTATTAGACAAAGAAAAGCATGTGGTAGAGCAGTTTCAATAAATGAAGCTGGTGGATTCCATCAACAATAATGCGCTGAGCCTCCATACTTGAAGCTTAGTGAGAAAATATATTAGAAACGAAAAAGGTTTGGAGTGTTAGGCAGGGCCTTGCAAAAGATGGCGGTGAACTTGAGAGTGAGGGAGTCAATGGTGGTGAAGCCAGAGGAGGAAACGCCAAAACAGGCGCTGTGGATATCGGACTTGGATTTCGTGATTTCGAGAACTCACGTTGGAAGTGTTTACTTCTACAGGAGGCCAAACGTTCAAAACGGCGCGCATCATCTTCAAAACAACTGTGTCTTGGATTCGGAGGTGTTCAAGTGCTCCCTTGCCAAGGCCCTCGTGCCCTTCTACCCCATGGCCGGCCGCCTTAAGCTGAACGATGAGGGACGTATCGAGATCGATTGCAATGCAGAGGGAGTGCTGTTTGTTGTGGCGGAGACTGACTCGGTCCTCGATGATTTCGGGGACTTTGCGCCGACTCTTGAGTTCCGGAAGCTCATTCCTGCCGTTGATTATTCCGCTGGGATATCCTCTTATCCCCTCTTGGTCTTACAGGTATTCAGAGAAAGAGAGGAGACATTTTTTCACTCCCTAATTTCACAAGAGTTGAAATCTTTTTACCATTTTCGTTTTGAATTTAGTTTATTTTAATTATTTTTTTCCTAAAGATAAGGTGACTCTTTGGTTAATATACATATAGCTACTTGCTGATACTAGGAAAGTTTCTCGAACCATGTCCTGAAATCAACTCATTTATAATCCATTAGTTACTGTGGAGTGGACTTTATTATGAATCGTATATCTATTTTGAAATCTATATTCTGTTTTGATACTTCTAATTATAGTTTTCCTTGTACTAGTAGAATGTGGGTCGGAGTCCTCTTACACCATTTATGTATTGGGAGTTTCACTAAAACACCCGAAATGGGGGTTGAAATTATTAAAAAACCCAACACCCTAAACACTTTATAAACACACCCAAAACCCATCATTACACTCACACAAGACCCATTTACACCCAAAAAATATACAATTGTTGATTTTGGGGTTGCTTTTGGGTGTGTTTCTATGTTTAAATAGTGCGTGGGTTTTTTTATAAATACATGTCTAGGATTGGGTTTATTTATAATAATCTATTATGTATTTAACTGTAAAAGAAAATTTTTAGAATACTACCTTACTTGGATTGTTCTGTTTAGTTTCACATGTTGCCACTTGGATGAGATTATTCTTTCAAATTAAGTTACGATCTACGTCTTATATGTATATACATAATATACCATGTTCTTAAACTTGAATTAAGCTTACAAAGTATGCATGCTTGTGGATTGTACTCTGTACATGCCTCAGGTCACATACTTCAAATGTGGTGGAGTGTCACTCGGTGTTGGCCTGGAACATCGTGTAGCAGATGGAGTTTCTGGTCTCCACTTTGTAAATACATGGTCTGATATCGCTCGTGGGTATGACATTACAATTCCACCATTTATCGATAGGACATTACTTCGTGCCCGAGACCCCCCCCAACCTGCATTCCATCACATCGAATACCAACCTGATCCGCCCATAAAAACCCCTCCGCGGAGCACAAACGCTGGTAGTGTTGAAAGCACAACTGTCTCCATTTTTAGATTGACGCAGGAGCAGCTCAACATGTTGAAGGCCTAGTCTAAGGAAGATGGGAACACAATCGAATTTAGCACATTTGAGATGTTGGCAGGTCATGTTTGGCGATGCGCATCAAATGCATGCACGCCAACTTCTTGATGATCAAGAGACCAAACTACACGTTGCCCTTGACGGAAGGTCCAGACTGGAGCCGCCGCTCCCGCCTGGTTTCTTTGGCAATGTGGTTTTTGCAGCTGCCCCAATCGCTGCAGCAGGGAATCTCAAATCAAAACCAACATGGTATGCTGCAAGTTGTGTGCATGATGCTGTGGTGCGAATGGATAATGATTATCTTAGATCAGCACTTGACTATCTGAAACTTGAGCCTGATTTGTCGAGCCTTGTTCGTGGGGCTCATACTTTTAGGTGCCCAAGACTTGGGATAGCTAGTTGGGCTAGGCTGCCGATTCATGATGCTGACTTTGGTTGGGGTCGACCTATTTTCATGGGACCTGGTGGAATTGGATATGAGGGGTTGGCTGTGGTTTTACCTAGTGTATCAAATTATGGGAGTTTATCAGTGGCCATTTCTTTGCAATCTGAACATATGAAATCATTTTCCAAGTTGTTGTATGACATATGAGGACATGAAAATGCCTGAAAAAGGATTTCCGGGCATTCCATTTTCTTCTAGTCTAGCTGATGGGAAGCAAGCTATCTTTTGTTATTGTGATGTTTACTATTAAAGAACTTAATCTGTTTTTATGAAATAATGGGAAATTATTTCTGTTGCATAATGGATAATGCATGTGGTAGTTCTACAGTCTGGTTCAACTTTCAGGAATTTCGGTTTAATGCAAGACCTCTTGATTTGTCTGGATTTTGGTCATGTTTATCTTTTTCCTCGTCTCTGGATGGGTCTTTTTTTCTTTTGGCATCTAATAATATATCGGGTAAATTACTTAAATGGTCTTCAAACTTATACCCGATTTATATTTTGGTCCCTCAATTAAATTATTCGTTCAAATGATCCATCAACTCTTTACTATTCGTCGATTTGGTCATACCGTCTAATTCCGTCAATATTACCGTTAATTTAGGGTTTAAAATCGTCAATTTATACTAAAATTCTAATAACTTAATTAAAATCTATATAAGCCTATAAAATACTATAAAAATCAGAAAATTTAAAAGCTGAAATGCCCATTATTCAAAAAACCAATAAATAATAAATAAATGAAAAAAATAAAAAATAAAAAAACCACCAGAACCCGCCCCCACCTCCATCTCTACAACCCTCCCCATCAATCCAATGTAAATCAACAAACTCCCATTTTTCATTTTCTCCAGACAGTCATTGCATCCAAGAATCACCAAAATATGAAATTTAATTCTACATTTCTTCCACAACCAAACATAATGTCTAAATTGTTTTAAAGGAAATTTTAACTTAAATGATAAGAATATGAGCTTTTGGCTCTGTTGCTTCACCTCAGCATGCTGAGGCTTTGGCGCTGAGAGAAGGGCTGAAACTAATTAAACATCTTGGTAGTTGGTAGTGGTCTGTTTGTGGTGGAAGCTGATGTTTTGTCAGTTATTCAGGCTGTTTTGGGACCTAGGGATGATCACTCCCATGTGGGCATGCTGATTGATGATTGTCGTTTCTTAAGGAGTTGTATGTCGCTTCTATTTGTTTTGTTCCTAGAGAAGCCAACAAAGTGGCCCATAGGCTTGCTGCTTTTGCAGTCTCCCTCACTAATACTTCCTCTTGGGTTTTGGGATGCTCCCGGACTCATTCAGCATGTGATAATTGAGGACCTCTTGTAACTTGTTTTTTTTCTTCAATAATTGAAATCGTTCTCTCTCAAAAACAAGAGTATGTGCTATCCACCCACCAATAATAGAAGAAATTTATCAGCTTAAAATCATGCAAGTCTTCCACAGATTGGATTTCAAGTTTGATTGATTTACTTCTGGTTGTTGTTGTGGGTTTTGGTTTAAGTTGTAACCACAAGAAAGAGGTCCTAATTTTCTTTTCTTAAAAGCCAAAGAAAAAAGAAATATGGGGGAGAAGGTGACCGTGAGCGTAAGGGAGTTGAGTGTGGTGAGGCCAGCTGAGGAGTCGACGCCTCGGGGCTCGTTGTGGCTCAAATGTGGAGGCGTGTCACTTGGTGTTGGCATGGATCACCGCATTGCAGATGGAACTTCTGCCCTCCCTTTTTTAAATACGTGGTCTGATATTGCTCGTGGTGATTTCACAAATTTTAAACCACCCTTCATGGACCGGACATTACTTCGTGCCCGAGACCCACCTCAGCCTGCATTCCCCCACATTGAATTCCAATCCCCTCCACAAATGAAATTACAACGCAGTACAAGTAATATTACTACGTCCCTTTTCAGAATCACGTATGAGCAGCTCGGCATCTTGAAAGCCAAATCTAAGGAAGATGGCGGAGGGAACTATACCTCATTTGAGATGTTGGCAGGTCATATTTGGAGATGTGTTTGCATGGCACGTAAACTTCCTGATGATCAAGAAGCCAAACTACTCATTCCCACTGATGGACGGTCCAGATTGCTGCCTCCACTCCCACTTGGTTTCTTTGGCAATGTCACTTTCCGAACCTCAGAAATTGCTGCAGCAGGGGATCTCCAATCGAAACCAACTTGGTATGCTGCAAGTTGCGTTCACAATGCTTTGGTGCAGATGCACAACGACTATCTTTTATCAGTCATTGACCATCTTGAGCTTCATGCTCCTTCTCAAGCCGAAACTTTTAACGGAATTTCGTTGATTGGGCGCCCGTTTCTTCGGATAAACAGTTGGATTAGGCTCCCGATTCACGATGCTGATTTTGGTTGGGGTCGACCCATTTTCATGGGGCCTGGTCGCCCATTTCCATTTGACGGGAAGGCTTTGTTGTTACCAAGCGCAACTAACGATGGGAGTTTATCACTCGTCATTTCTCTGCAATCTGAGCACATGAAATCATTTTCCAAGTTGTTGTATGACATACAAGGCCCCAATCTTAAGAGGGCCCCAAAATTATGACTTTGTTCAAGTGATGTAAACGTTTCTAATCTCTAATAAATTTCTTCAGATGTTTGACAAAAATAAAAATAAAAATTTCATGTTGTCATGCATAGATATAGACAGTCACAGTCTAATCCAACTAGTTATTGCAAGTAGTTAGCTGCACAAAAAAAAAAAAAATTTCTTCTAAAACCTAATTGTTATTCAAAGATCATTCATAGAAAAATATATATTTTCTGTTTTCGGGTCAAATAAGATTCCATCTGTTTTCGGTGTTGGTACTCTATAAATTTTTTTTCAACGATCCAAACCATTGATCTATTTTTCAAGTTTGATTTATTTTTCAAGTTTTAATTCATAGATCATCCTTACAAAAAATCAGATACAATCTCATTGAATCGAAGCAAACATATTGGAGGGATCAAAAAGTAGCAAATCAAATGAAGGAAGAGAAAAGTAATAGAACAAAAGAGGACAAAAATCCTCTAATTGCTGCAAATTTCGTGAACCCATTTACCTCCAGAAGCTGAGTCTAGAAGATTCAAATAAGTACAATGAAAAAGTGGGAAGCAAACCACACCAAAAAAAAAAGGAAAAAGTAATTAAAATGAATTATGCAGATTAAAAGAAATAGCAAAGGCATTGCAGTAAATTATGCAGAAAGCCTTTCCTAAATCAAACAAGACCATAACGGAAAACAGATGGAAAACAAGTCAACCACAGAGCCAGAATGTTAAACATAATGAAGACCCTGAGTTGCTCAAAGTTTTCTAAAGCCTGTTTACCTTCAGAGTCTAGAAGACGATTCAAACAAGCCAACAGATTTAAATCCTCTAAACTTGCAACTTGCGGTGCATGGAATCAGGACTAAACAAGCTTAGGACAGAAGCCAAATCAGATGTATAAATTTCCTTTTACTGCACAAGTGAGTTAAAGATCTTATGTGATCATTTTTGTCTTTCCACTTAACTTCCATCCATCCATCAAATCAGATGTATAAAATTCTTGTTTGACCAGAATGATCAACAAATCAACGAAGGAGAAAAACAATCAGTATAGGGAAGCCGCGACAAACTTGGAAAATTAGGACATAAGCAACGAAAGGAAATTTGCATGCTACAATTCCATAATGAGGAAAACCATAATAGATACAGCTTCCCCCTCAGTTTCTGTAATATTAGGAGGATCAATAAAAGTACAGATATATTTCGATAAAAACTTGAATCAGTTTGTACACTTCTGTGGTTATAGACTTGACATGATTAATTTGAAGTGATTCACATTACAAACAAAAAAGGAATACAACAACAAACAACTTAGTAGGCTTTGTACTTGAGTTATCACATCAAATAGAAACTTCTCCACTCCAGTTGGAATACCAAAATCCGCGGGAGGATGCCTTCATTGAACAATGGCAGAGTTTTGAGTTTGCATGGTAATCTGCGCTTGGTTTGAAGCAACAGACACCGGATGCATAGCCCAAAAATGAGCGAACCACCTGAACCTTGGTATGACCCTCTTTTGATGGTTGTGGCGGCGCTACGAATAGATGAGACAAGAGCCTTTCCGCTGTTAATCTTTCCATGGACTTCATGGCGAGGCAACTCTTGGGAAATCCCTGGCCGCATCTGAGATTCCAGTCGGAATTTTGCAAGTACATAGATGATCAAACATCAACATGTCATGGAGATTGTTAGGATTGTAACCATCACAAGGAGACTTTCCGGTTAGCATCTCAAACACAATACAACTAAGAGACCAAATAAAAGCCTGTGGGGACAGATACCTAGGCGTGTTTCTCCATCGGCTGTAATTCTCCTTGGGTTTCTTAGCCAATCCGAAATCTGCAATCTTGGCTACAAAACTAGTACCACCCGAACTAGTAGTGGTGGTACGCACAAGCAGAATGTTGTCCGGTTTCAAATCACAGTGATCATAGTCACACTTGTGAATCCCTTCAAGAATTGACCTTGTGTACCTTCTAACGTCATATTCAGGTAATTTATGACCTTTGGAAACTGTCACATGCGGTATTAAATTATCTTGCATTATTGTGAAACTGTCGATATTAAATTAGTCTTATACACAAATACAAGGTTAATTATCAAGATAAGTAACTATATATGGATTAATTGCGATGCTGGTGTAGGAATATCGGCCCTTCACAACGTGCGTGGTACATTTGGATACGTGAAGGCAGGGCAGGGCGCAAGATTGGTTTTGCAGCTAGGGGAAATTTTATTTTATTTTATTTTAATTTTTACCTTCCGCTGAATTTTCTTGGAAACTTTCTGTCACTGTGTGGAGTCGCTAATTGACAAACATATTCAACTGCAATATCTAGCAATGCGTTTTTGGTCCTGCAAGGCGAGGTGTAAGTCTTGAAGCGTTGAGGCGTAAGCCTTTTGAGACATAAATTATTTTTATAATTATAAGAAAAATTTATAAATAATACAATATAATTAAACTAAACCACTAATTGTCATTGAAGCTTAATAATTAATCAAATATAAGTACTAATTATAATAGTGAATTCTAATAGAAATATAAGTACTAATTAAAACTCAATTGGTCATACAGTTGAGAGGGAGGCTGGTTCATAAATTAAGAGGGTTAGAGCTTAATAGATATGCGGCTAAGAAGAATGAATTTGGGCTTTAAGTCTGTTTGATTTGATTGTATTGGGTAGGAGAGAGAGATTGATTTGTTAAACCAAATAATAACTTTTGCAAAAAAATAAAAAATATAAAAGTTTAAAACAACACCCAAAACGCACAGGTTCATTAAAACCCTAAGGTGACCCCCCACAACTAAAACGATGTTGTCTCAAGGAAAAATAAACAGAGGGTTCAACAAATCATCTTCTTCCTTGCGTAGCTCCGCCTCACACGGTAAAGCGCACGCCACACACGGTAGAGCGAACGCCACACACTGCAGAGCGCACGCCTTCTTACGCCTCACTGTCGATGCGCACACTAAGCGTGCAAACAACTAAACAAGGCAACTCCTGAGGCGATTTGCTCTCACCTCACTCCGACGCGCTCCTACTCATGCCTTTGAAAACACTGTTCAAGCGTTTGGAATTCTGATCGTAGCCAAATTGATGGTCTTCTAGTGATGCTCTTGCTTCTCTTCTTTAGAATTATGATCATAGCCAAATTCTCTTCTTTAGAATTATGATCGTAGCCAAATTGATAATAGTGTTGGAGGAATTTATCTTTCGTGATTTAAACAATATCGCTACAGGCACCAACTTATTTACCAACTTTTGGATACCAACACATAAGGCACATGACATGGCAACCCATGTCATCTACCATATCATATGTTTTGGTTACATAATTTGTTATTAAAAAATGAATTTCACACAGCAAATATAAAAACAGAATTTTTTATTTTTTTTTTTGTTCTAAATCAGTGCATTAATAAACCCAAAAGGGTAAGAAATACACAACTGGAACATCAAGAGAAACAAATACAAAAGGGGGAGAATCCACTAGAACCAAGCTCCGGACTAGCTAAAGGATCAGAACACCTAACAAAAATGAAAACTAAACAAAAACGGGGCACTAAAGTGTCCCGATACAAAAGTGACACAAAAAATAAAAACCAAGCACACAGCGCCGCCACCACCGCATAAATCTGTTAGCGAGATATCCTATTCTATTAGGATATTATTTTATTTGTTTCCTTTTGTATGGATATTATGTAATTAGGATTCCACTTATTTTCCTAGTTTAACCCTACTAGGGTTTGTAACCTTGTATTATAAATACCTCCTTTTGGAGAATGAAATATATTTGAAAATATTCTACCATATTGTTTGAATTGGTATCAGAGCCTGGTTTCTGGTGACCTTTGTGTGCTGTGCCCACCCGTGTTCTACTGTGTGTCCTAATTTCTTTTAGGGTTCTTGTGCCCGTGCCTGTGCTATGTTTGTCGTATCTGATTCGTGTTGTGTTTTTTTTCCTCTGCTATCATGGGTGATGATTCCAAGGTTGTGATTGGTACTAGTGCGTCTACACCGAAGGAGGCACGTCCCTCGCGTGATTACTCTACCCTGATTATTTCTGACAAATTGGATGGCTCCAATTATGCATCTTGGTCTCGTGGTGCGCGTATTACGATTACTAGTCGTCGTATGGCAAGTTGGATCAATGTGAAGAAGCCTGCTACGTCTCCAAATTCCGCTGCCTATGCCGAATGGGAAGAAGATAGTTGCCTGGTGCAGTCATGGCTTCTCAATTCCATGACTAAACCAGTTCGTGCCTTATTTGAACATGGTGATACTGCTTTTGATATATGGGAGGCTGCTCGGAAGACCTATACTGTGACTCAGAATAGTTCTCATTTGTTTCAACTCCGACGGCAGTCCATACTTACAGGTCAGAATGGTGAATCTGTGAAAGTGTTCTATGAAAAACTCCACGCTATCTGGCAAGAGATTGATTGTCTGAGTCCGCATGAGTTTAGTTGTTCTACTGATGAGGCTCGTCGTCTGAAAGAAATTGAAGCCGATCGAGTTTATGATTTTCTTGGCGGACTTGATCCACCGTATGATGGTGCCCCGTAGCCGTATTCTTGCTCTCCCCCCCTCCC
>NW_018923605.1:85325-97785 GCF_002207925.1 Prunus avium
CCCCCCCCCCCCCCCCCCCCCCCTTTTTTCTCAAAGCCTATGCCATGGTCATGGAGGAAGACACCTGTCAGTCCACTATGCTTGGAGGAGGATCGCTGGCTCTCAAAGTTGACCCAGCTCGTCAACGACCGGTCGCTCCCCGTCCAGAAAATTTGGATCTTCTGCTGGGTCTCATCCTTCTGGCTCTACCCCTAGATCTCTTGAAGGTCCGCCTAAATGTCGTCATTGTAATGGGAATCATTATTCTGAAAAGTGTTTTAAGGAGCATAGTTATCCTGATTGGTTTGCTGACTACAAAGCTCGTATGTACGGCCCCAAGGCCACCTGCACTATGACTCAAGATGAGGCCCGTCCTCCGGCTCCGTCTGCAAATCTGTGTGCTTCCGATACTATGCCAGGTATGGGTTCTACTACTTGGATAATTGACATTGGTGTTTCTGATCATATGACTTATAATGATAATATGTTTGTTGAGTTGTCGCATAACCCTCGTGTCCCCTATATTACTAGTGCTAATGGTTTATCTTCTCCAGTTACCGGTGAAGATACCATCCACCTCACTCCTTCTTTACCTCTGTTTCGTGCACTCTTGGTTCCTAATATTCATTGCAATTTGTTATCTGTTGGGCGTTTGCTTGATATACTTAACGCGTCTGCTACTTTCTATTCTACCCATTATTTTTTCCAGGATCTCAGGACTCACGAGAAGATTGGGCATGGTAAACGGATAGGGGGTTGTATTACTTACAGTTGCCAGCTGCAGCAGTTCGTGGTTGTGTCGCTAATAAAGTTTAGAGTGGCAGTGTCAAAGACAAGCAACAACTTTGGCTATGGCATCGTCGCTTGGGGAATCCGTCATTTGGTTATTTTAGACATTTGTTTCCTTCGTTATTTAGTTCGTGTGATGAGTCTAGCTTTAAATGTGAGACTTGTGTAATGGCCAAGAGCCACCATACTATTTTTCCCTTAAGTAATAATAAAGCCGCTTTGCCTTTTGAGTTAGTACATTCTGATGTATGGGGTCCTGCTCGTGTGACTTCTCATGATTTCCGTTGGTTTGTTACATTTATTTATGACTGCACTTGCTTAATATGGGTGTATTTGATGAAGAATAAACATGACATTGCCTCTATTCTCCCTTATTTTTGTGCCATGGTGTCTACTCAGTTTCATGCTCATGTTAAAGTATTTCGGACTGATAATGGCGGTGAATATGTGAATCATACCTTGACCCAGTTCTTTCGTGATCACGGTATCATTCACCAAACTACCACTTCATTCACTCCTCAACAGAATGGTGTGTCTGAAATGAAGAATCGTCAGTTACTTGACGTTGCCGGCTCTCTTATGTTGGATATGTCTGTTCCCCATCATCTTTGGAGCCATGGTGTCTTGGCCGCGGTTTACTTGATTAACCGTACTCCTAGTCGGGTTCTTGATTTCAAGACTCCGCTTGATGTGTTGTGTGCCCATACTCCTCCAGTTTCGATCTCTAAGTTACCTCCGAAGGTGTTTGGGTGTGTTGCTTATGTTCATGTCTACTCCCATCAACGGAGTAAACTTGATCCTTGTGCGTCTTCATTGGCTATTCTACTACTCATAAGGGTTATGAGTGCTATCACCCGCCTACTCAGAAGGTACATGTTACTTTGGATGTCACCTTTCATGAAGAAGTTTCATATTATGTTTCCTCCTCCTCTTCAATTCAGGGGGAGAGGGGGAGTGAATTGAAGAGTTTCGGAGCGGAAAATGTGGAAAAGCTTGGACTTGAAGAAGGAATTTCTAGCGAACAGGAAGCGACCGTTCGCGTGGAAGAAGGTACCGGTCGCGAACGAACCTGCCTGGAAACAACCGGTCACATGGAAGACGCGACCAATCGCGAACGAACCTGCCTGGAAATGACCGGTAGCATAGAAGTGGGCGACCGGTTGCATGTCTCGACGAGTGACGACAATGACGATGCAAGTGAAGCGACCAGTCACCCGGAGTGCCACGACTGGTCGCCTGGTGATAATTTGGAATTTTTCGAGTCTTCATCAAAAGGACATAACAGTGATACTAGCAACTCTCGTACATATGAAATTGTCCTTAGCTGCTAACATGATTGGCCGCTGTTACAATTTGATGTCAAAAATGCATTTCTTCATGGTGACCTCAAGAAAGAAATATACATGGATCATCCGTCAGGTATCCCTGTGACCTCTAAGGAGGGTGTGGTGTGCAAGCTACGGAAATCCTTGTATGGATTAAAGCAGTCTCCAAAAGCTTGGTTCGAGAGGTTTGCTGCATCTATGAGGAAGTCTGGGTATGTACAAAGTAACTCGGATCATATTTTGTTTCTGAAACGTCGCAGAGGTAAATTGACAGCTTTAATAATTTATGTTGATAATATGATTGTAACTGGAGATGATCAGGTAGAAATACAGAGTCTTCAGAAATATCTTGCATCTGAGTTTGAGATGAAATCATTAGGTGACTTGAAATACTTTCTTGGAATTGAAGTTGCTAGATCTAAGCATGGTATTCTTTTGTCCCAAAGAAAGTATGTTTTGGACTTACTTGCAGAAACTGGAATGTTGGATTGTAAACCCATTGATACTCCTAGTGAACAGAATCACAAGTTGGGGTTGTATCCTAATCGAGCTCCTACTGATACAGAGCGCTATCAACGGCTTGTAGGAAAATTTATTTATTTGGCTCATACACGTCCTGACATTGCATATGCAGTGAGTGTAGTGAGTCAGTTTATGCACTCACCTAGTGAAGACCATATGGGTGCCGTGACACGTATTTTGAGATACCTCAAAAGCACTCCTGGCAAGGGGTTAATGTTTTCCAAGTATGGTCATACAAATATGGAGGGGTACACAGATGCTGATTGGGCAGGTTCAGCTACAGATAGGCGTTCGACATCTTGGTATTTTATGTTTGTTGGTGGCAATCTTGTTACGTGAAGGAGTAAGAAACAAAAGGTGGTATCTCGATCTAGTGCTGAGGCCAGGTATCGATGGATGGCCCATGGTGTATCTGAATTACTATGGTTGAGGAGATTGTTGAGAGACCTTGGTTTTGGGCCTAAGAAACCCATGGATTTATATTGTGACAATACGGCTGCGATTGCAATTGCTCATAACCCTGTACAACATGACGGTACAAAGCATGTGGAGGTTGATCAAAATTTCATTAAAGAAAAGTTGGATGCTGATATTGTGTCCTTCCCCTTCATCCCGTTCTAAGTGTCAGTTAGCTGATGTTCTTACGAAAGCTATTTCTACAAGTATCTTTCTCAACTCGCTTGACAAGTTGGACATGCGTGACGTCTTTGCTTCAACTTGAGGGGGAGTGTTAGCGAGATATCCTATTCTATTATGATATTATTTTATTTATTTCCTTTTGTATTTATATTATGTAATTAGGATTCCACTTATTTTCCTAGTTTAACCCTACTAGGGTTTGTAACCTTGTATTATAAATACCTCCTTTCAGAGAATGAAATATATCAGAAAATATTCAACCATATTGTTTGACTAAATCAACATAGCTACACATATAGACCCACAAGTATACCAAAAATTGCCCAGGATACAACCAAGGACGAACCTATAGTTTGGCAAACCTGGGCTATATAGCCTAGGTGGCTTCTTTTTTCTAGCCAAAAAAATAAAATCCTAGGCTCACCCTAACCTAACCTCATCTAGTTCTCTTAGTTAATAAAAAGAAAAGAGGGGGGGTGGTGGAAGGGGAGAAGAAGAAGCACCACCCTACCCTCGCATGTAGAGAAAAGAAAAAAAAACGCTCTTGTTGCTGTTGCACTCACTTTCAAAATTTAATTCAAGTGATCCAAGTTTCTATATTCGTCATGTAAGCTTCTCTCAATTTCTTGATGCTTTAATTTGAGGATTTTTTTTTTTTTTTTTAAAGTTTATGAAGTATCAATTAGGATTTGCAATTGGGGCCTCAGTTTCTGTTTATGAGTTATGAATTATCAAATAGGATTTGTAATTGATTTTATTGTTCTTGCTGTATTTTTTTTTTTTGTTTTTTTTTTTTTTGTTATCAATGAAATCACACGGTATTGTTAAGTTTTCTATCTACTTAGTACCTAAATTTAGCCCACCCCATTTTAAAATCCTGGGTCCATCCCTAGATACAACTAGTAATGCTTCTTCCTATATCGGACTTTTAACATCTAACCATGGCCTAAAAATCTCTAATCTCTATTTTGCTGATGATTGTTTACTTTTTGCCCAAGCAACAACGAAAGGTCAATCTTCAAAAGTTTCTGGTTGGAAAGCAACTCTAGTTTCTAGAGTAGGCAAATTAACCCTCTCATAAATTCTCAAATTCTAAGTATGCCACAATACCTTATGGCATGTTTTCTTTGTTCTAAAATACCATTACTAAAGTCCTTCTATAGCATGGAATACTCTGTGTAAATCTAAGGACCATCTATTGGGCTGGAAGATGATTACACTGCACGATAATTGGTGGATTAAACTCATGTATCAAAAGTATCTTCTGAATTCTTCTTGTTTTGAAGTAACTGCAAAACCAACTGATTCAATAAAAACTATAAATCCCTACATCAGAACACATCTATTACGATGCACAGAGTGCGTCGTAAATTATCAATTATGACGCAAAACACGCAAGCAGTAAAATCTAATTTGAACACAAATGTCTTTACTTGGAAATACTCCTACGCATAACACGGATGATTTAGTCAATTGGAATAATATTTCTCCTACTCAGTTGATTAACTATTTTACCATTTGTTGGAAAATCTAGGATCAACGAAATCGTTGCATCCTTCAAAATAAAACACCTCATTTGTTGGCAAGCCAATCATATTACTTTTTTTATTTTAAAAAAAAAGTAAGAATAAAAATGAAACAGCTTATGGGTGGAGTCCACCTAAAAATGATTCAGTTCTAGCTAATGGTAATTCTGCAGGTTTTATAATTCGAACCTCAAATACTAAACCAATTATAGCAGGTTCTTCTTGTTTGGGGCATAAATATGTTCTCCAGGCTGAAACAAATTAATGCACTTAAGCATGCGTTAAATTGGACAACTCGGTTAAGGCTGTCGAAAATACAAGTGGAAGGGGATTCTAAAACTTTGATACAAATAATTACCAAAAGGGAAAATTTACCTTGGGAGTGTGATGTCTATAGCGGATCATATTTGGCAACTCATGGAGAAGTTCTCTCAAATATTAGTTACTCACATTTACAGGAAAAGCCGATATTGTTGCGAATCTTTTAGCAGTGCCGGTCCTGAATTTTTCAGGGCCAGGGCAAAAGTAAAAATTAGGCTCATATATATATATATATATATAGAGAGAGAGAGAGAGCGCTTTAGTTGAGTGATTCTTCAAATATGCTTATTTGATAGACACCCTTGTAAAGCCCACTTCGTATTGTATTTCACTAATCCAAACCGTCTATTTTGTAGATACTTATTCAAAGATCATCTCTACAAAAAAATCAATTGAATCCGATATCATTTGACCACTCAATTAAATTATTGAAATTTTAATACTTTCTTAAAGCACCGTGTTCATTGATTTTATATGACACAATTGGATATCGAAACGGTTTCCGATTTGTCTAATTTTTTATAAGGATGATCTATGAATGTAGACTTAAAAATATATGGTTTGGATCATTGAAAAAATATTTGTAGAGAACCCCAAAGGGTGTCCTTATTTGAAGGATCGCTCATTAGAAGGGGACTGATATATATATAGGTACACCTTGATTTTTCCCTCTCATATTAGAGCCATTATCATAACCTTGTCCTCTAACACCATCAATTTTAAGACCAAGGGACTCTAGGACAGATTGCAATTCATTAAAAAGTCCTAATCCTAATGTATCCTTCACAATTAAAAACTCTAAAAAGTACTCTTCTATTTTTATTGGACTCTTTGACACATTCACACACTTTATTATCGAAGTTATTTGTTTCTTGTGACTTGAATTAGGAGTGCAATCAAGTATCACTGAAAAATATTTTGCTTGTTTGATTTTCTCAATGATTGCACTTCTGACTTTTAATGCCATCAAAGCTAGAGATACAAGGTACTCACACCAAAGGTTTTGAACCCACCTATTAATACAAATGAGGAAAATACTAAAACCCAAAATGAGACAATAATATAAAATATAAAAAAAGGCCCAAAAGGCCACAAGCAACCGAAAACCCCATCAAACTCAAGGCCTATCTATATGAACACGAGCAAAACTTCCCTCACAGCCACAGGACACAAGAAGAAATAACAAAACAATAAGATTAATGCTATTTGGACACACAACATTGACACACTTAGTGACACCCGCTGATGTGTCAATGTATTATTTGCTCTTCTTTTCTCCTTGGTTTCTGTTCAGCGAATGATACATTGACACATCATCGGGTGTCAACTAAGTGTGTCAATATTGTGTGTCCAAATAGCATTACTCAAACAATAAACTAACTGCCGACTATCAACTATCTCAAGAACAGCTTATCTCAAGAGAAAAATAAATAATAAAAAAAGAAAGAGAGGAGAAGGCCAAGCACTGAAGCACAACAACACGGACTCACTCTACCCCGCACACCAACTCCTCCTCAAGTCTCCACTCGTGCCGTGTTCGCATAACTTGGTCCAAGTCCGCGTCAATTTGATTACGGAGTTTATTCATCTTTATCCAGAAAGAAAAATGCCGCCCGTCAGCCTGACGCCACAAAACTAACGGACTCACCTACCGCCGTTATAACGTCGCAACCCCAACAGTTCCCCCCCCCCCACTTCCGCATTCCTCCTGCTCCCACGTATGACGTCAGCATAGATGAGGTGCGTGTCGGTCCGTTCTGCAAGCCCACCAACCCCCGCGAGAACAGTGGTGGACCCAGTTTTCGAATCAGTGGGTCCCACACACACATATATGATATCTCCTGGTGTTTTCATACCGTGTACCGGAGAAAAAGAGAGTTGGTGGACAACAGGAGATGGAGAAGAAGAAAGCCCCTTTTTTTTTTAAGTTTGTTTGTTTTTTCATTTTTCTTAGTATTATGGGTCACCATCTCACCAACTCTCTCTCGCTCTCCTTTTTTTTTTTTTTGGGTCAAGCCTCCCTCTCTCTCCCCCTCTCTTTTTCTCTCTCACTCTCACTCAACAAAAAGCAGACAACGTGACAAACCAAAAAAAGGGAGGAAAATTGTGTGCCACCAACTCTTATCATCACTTCCATTCCATGCATAGGGAGGAAAATTGTGTGCCACCAACTCTTATCATCACTTCCATTCCATGCATTTCTAAGCAACACTTTTCTTAGTGTACCACCTCATCTCACAAAACAAAAGGGTAGCACAGTAGAGAGAGAAAAGAGAGAGAGTTGTCATGGTCAAGGATTGAGTGGTGACGTGGCATGTCGTGACTGGAAAAGTTGGGTAGCACGGTAGGTGAGTGACAGATGCTCTCTCTCTCTCTCTCTCTCTCTCTCTCTCTCTCTGGGGGCTTCGGCTATACTTAGTTGGCAACCCACCTCTGACTTCTTAAGAACTCTTCTTCTGTCTCCCAATAATCTCCCAACCCAATATACCCAAAATCCTTCCTTTGCCCTGCCCTCTTCTTCTTCTTCTTCTTCTTCTTCTTATCTCTCTCTGTCTCTCTCTCAACTCCGATCAACAGTACCCCTATATTCCCCTCCCTGCTAAAGTACACCGGTAGCAGCACACACTCCCCAAATTCACAGGTAAATTTTCTATCATATCATTCCCTATTTCATTCTCCTCTATTTCTCATATTCGCCAGAACGGCACGGCGCATTTTAGCCTCAACGGTTCAGCGCATTTTAGTAGCACTAGTGGATTTTAGCCGGACCGGCGCATTTTAAGACTAGGCTGATCGTGGCTAGAGATCCGTAGCGGAAAAAAACATAACGCGAGAAAGGAAGGAGGAGGGATTTTTGAACTTTTATTAAATCCGACGGTGCACCAGCCAGCGCGTATGAAAACAAAAGAAGAAAGAAAGGAACCGGAAAAGGAAAGGGATTGGATTCTAGTTAATTATACCCCGAGGAAGGCGCACGATAGCCGAGGAGCCAAATCCAAAATTTAAAATAAAATGCTAAAAGTGTGTGCGTTGGGTGGTATGCAGGTGAGCCAGGCGGTGGGGCCCAGAGAAGGAAACGCGCGAAAAGATGGTGGTCAACGTGAGCGTGAGGGCGTCAACGCTGGTTAGGCCGGCGGCGGAGACGCCGAAGCACGCGCTGTGGAACTCGAACGTGGACCTGGTGATCCCGAGCATCCACACGCCCAGCGTCTACTTCTACAGGCCCAACCAAAACGGTGCGTCGTCGAACTTCTTCGACCCGGCGGTGCTCAAGCACGCCCTGTCCAAGGCCCTCGTGCCATTCTACCCCATGGCCGGCCGCCTCAAGCGCGACGACGACGGCCGTATCGAGATCGACTGCAACGGGGAAGGGGTGCTGTTTGTCGAGGCGGAGACGAGCTCGGTCATCGATGATTTCGGCGATTTCGCGCCGACTCTCGAGCTCCGGAGGCTCATCCCCGCCGTTGATTACTCCGCTGGGATATCCTCATATGCTCTCTTGGTGTTACAGGTATAAATTGTATTGATGTTTTTTTTAATTATTTTTTTCCCGGTAAAGTTTTGGAATGTTCGTATATCGTATTGTATTTATGGTTTGTTTTGGTGAACGTTCGTAGTATCGTTTATAACACTTAACAATAAAATAAAAATAAAAAAAGAGAAAAATCTTGGGAGGGAACGGGGACCTATTCAAACGAAGTGTCTATATCATCAATTGGTCAACCTATATCATTTTTTGTTTTTTGTTACAAAAACTAAGGATCACATTTATTGACCTATATACAAGGCATTTACTCGCCTAAGGTAGGTAAGTCGGCCGCGGGTGACTCATAGTTATTGATTTCGGTAGATAATTGTTTTCTAAACTTGTTCGTGTCACATACATTGACCGTATCACTCACGTAAGTGGGACTCATAGGTATTTACCCACCTTTTAAAAAATGTGTTAACATCATCACCAATATTAGGTGAAGTGCACGTCTAATCTAATTGGTGGGTCAAGATGGTTAGGAAATCTGGTTTAACTTAGTAATTTGGTGTGATTTTGGGTCAGCGGCCTTTTCTCCTTGGATTGGTGAGAGTACATGGGACTTTTAGCTTTAAGCCAAAGCGATAGGGGGATGGAGAGTATAAAAGAATTTAGTTTGCTCACATTTCACAACAATTATTTTCAAAGTTTGCTCACATTCCAACCAATTATTAATTTCCTAGTTACATTATAATACAGTCAATACAATCATGGTAATTTCCATGGATCTCATTTCAGGAAACTATTGAAAACTATAGCTTTAAAAAGTCTCCAAATTCTTAAATTAATATATATATCAGTTATTCTCTTATCCGGATGTTTGCACGTTATTATTGTGCTGTTCAGAAGTCAAAATAGAGAAAGTTCAAAAAACATATTTAATAGGAAAAATGTGCTGTTCAGAAGTTATTATTGAGATTAATTATTTGTTGAACATTTCAATAGTCTGACCACCCAAGTTATATGTTTCCTTAAAGTATTAAAGAAGCATCTTTCAAGGGTTGAAATAATATTGAAAGATTGTTTGAATATGTCACCCTCTGGACTTGGTTGGATGATTCTTGGTGATCAATTGCTAACAATCTGTTGTTGAGTAACACTGAATGTTTCAACCAATTGACCAATTGGAATTGTTGAAGAGTTGAGCTTAAGGTATGGTACTCTTTGCAGGTCACGTACTTCAAATGCGGAGGAGTGTCCCTTGGTGTTGGAATGCAGCATCATGCAGCAGATGGATTTTCTGGTCTCCACTTTGTCAACACATGGTCTGATATGGCTCGCGGCCTTGATCTTACACTTCCGCCATTCATCGACAGGACATTACTTCGTGCCCGGGATCCACCGCAGCCTGCATTCCACCACATCGAATACCAACCTGCTCCGCCAATGAAAACCCCTCCGCAAAGCACAAAACCTGGCGCTGATAGCACAACAGTCTCCATTTTCAGATTGACGCGGGAGCAGCTCAACATCTTGAAAGCCAAGTCCAAGGAAGCTGGGAACACAGTTAGCTATAGCTCATATGAGATGATGGCGGGTCATATTTGGAGGTGCGTATGCAAGGCACGCGAACTTCCCAATGATCAAGACACCAAACTATATATTGCCACTGATGGAAGATCCAGACTGCAACCCCCACTCCCTCCTGGTTACTTTGGCAATGTGATTTTCACAGCAACACCCATTGCTGTCGCAGGGGATCTCCAATCAAAACCAACATGGTTCGCAGCAAGCCGCATTCATGATGCTTTGGTTCGTATGGATGATAAATATCTTAGATCGGCTCTAGACTATCTTGAGCTTCAGCCTGATCTGTCAGCCCTTGTTCGCGGTGCTCATTCTTTTAGGTGCCCTAATCTTGGGATAACTAGCTGGGTTAGACTGCCGATCCATGATGCTGACTTTGGTTGGGGTCGACCCATTTTCATGGGACCTGGTGGAATTGCATTTGAGGGGCTGGCTTTTGTAATACCAAGTGCAAATAATGATGGGAGTTTATCAGTGGCCATATCTCTTCAATCTGAACATATGAAATCATTTTCCAAGTTGTTATACGACATATAAGGAACCGACATGCCTGAGGAATTTAGTCCGGCTTGAATTACTTCGGGCAGGTCATATTCAGGTTTGCCATATTTTTCTGATGTGGTCTTTCCGAGTGCTCTTTTCCTCGTACATGGTTTATGTCAGTGGGAATACTAATGTCTGAAATAGGACATATGTTGTACACATTTAAGGACTTTTACAACAATTGTATTACTCATTGATACTGAATTTACAATAAGTTTTAATTTTGTTAAATCACAGAGATTGCATAAAGAATATTTGCCTGTGCTAAAGCTACAAACTGGTACAAGTTTTGGAAATTCTTGTTTTATGCAAGAACATTTGTAGTTTTATTTCTTATATATTGTGGAAACTGCATTAGCATAGCTAAAAGAACTATACTAGTTTGTGTTTTTTTTTAGTATAAGCGACAGTCTAAACTACATGGAAATGGGGGTTTTCTCTCACACACACAAAGACCACAAGTCTGCAAGTCAATGCCCTTTTCCACTGGGCTAGACCCGTTGGCATACTAGTGTCTGCTTAAACTTATATTTGAGAGTGTAAAAAGGTTCAACACCACAGCACAAATGTGAGGCACAGAGCAGAGCATATTGCTCAACAGAACAGTCAATTAGTGTGTCATTTAAGAGCTTTGGTGTGGAAGTTTAGCTTAATTAGTGCAGCTCAGCCTAACACTGGTCATGTTGATTCACACTTAAATCCTTTTCCATTTTCAGAGAGATCTTCACTCCTTCCTTACATTTCGGGATTAACACCGAATTGCAGACACCCGCCTTAATCTATAATCCTTCTACAATCAATATTTTCCTCTGCCAAGAATTTTGTTCATACAAGATTGTACATGTGTTTCCTCAATTTCTTAAGGATAGCCCCACTGACTTCAATGTTGAAAGACACCATACTGGTGTCTGTTGGAGGAACAACAATTAGTATTACACTAATAATTTAATTTAACAATTAAATTAAACAATAAATAAAATAATTTCAAGGCAGTAAAATAAAAACTGAGTGGTTTTTCAAATAGAGGCTTGCAGATTGCAATGTCCTTGAAACATAATTTTGCCCCTACTCAGTACTTGTAGTTATGCAGGCGTCTGCTCCACCAGGATACAACTATCTAAAATCAAAGTCCTAGCACTAGGGCTTTGATTTCTGGCTAAATCTATGTGTTTCTCTCAGGCTATGAACATGAATGATGACTTTGAATGATATCTGCGTTTTTGATGTGTTTAAACAAAACCTGGGCTCCTGTTTATATAGAGGGCTGATACTTGTTGGAACAAGTATCATATAACGGCAAAACCCAATCAGACAAACTTATCTGATATTTGAATTTTAGAAAATAATTCAATTAATTAATTAATTAATTAACTTGGAATTAATTTAATTAATTGGGTTTAATTTTAAATCATAGAGCCCAAAAGGCCAAAGGCCCATCTTTTGATTAATTAAATATATATTATTTAAATATAATCATAGAGCCCAAAAGGCCCAAGGCCCATCTTTTGATTAATTAAATATATATTATTTATATATATTAATGAATCATTGACCCAATTAATTAGGCATTGACTCAAAGGCGAAACCCACAAGCCACTCACTTGGGCCACTTGCATAGCCCGATTGAAACTATTATATTCCAAGGGCTTATTATCACAAAAGGTCCCTAAGGTTTATGAAACTATCAGATTGCATCCTTAATGTTTTTTTGTGTCACTCGTGGTCCTCAAGGTTAGTATGTGTGATCACAAATGGTCCCT
>NW_018923605.1:98462-111050 GCF_002207925.1 Prunus avium
AAAAAGAAAACCAAAATTTTATGAATTTTAAATTTAAAAAATTAAAAATAAATTGCAGGGACCATTTGTGATAGGTGTGTAAACCTCAGGGATGTTTTGTGATATATATATTTGCCACATTAGCAAACTAACGGAGTTTTTGACAGAACCTAACGGTAGGGACCATTTGTGATCACACATACTAACCTTGAGGACCACCAATGACATAAAAAAACATTAAGGATGCAATCTGATAGTTTCGTAAACCTTAGGGACCTTTTGTGATAATAAGCCTATTCCAAGAGTAAGTCTTATAAAGACCTTCGGAACTCTAGTTTTCCAATATGGGACTAATTTCAACTCAAACATATTTGCAATGCCTTGCAAAAACCAACAGTGTCATCTTGCTATAATAATATACACCTCATAACACACTTATGTTTCAGGCTATTGATCCTCTAATATCTTTTTGATTCTTTGGTTTTGCTTTGAGGAGCTCATTTCTTTCCAAATTGGTGGAAGATGATAATTCTGCAACAAGGAAATGTGTTGAAGTCCTGTTTATAATTGCCCATTATTCTGTGTGAGAGAGAGAGAGAGTGCATAAACATAAATCACACCACATGTACAACCAATTTAGTAATGAGAAAGTACAAGAATAGCACAATAATCCTGGTACAAGCTCACAAGCAATTTCTGAAAACTTACCAACAAAAAAATCAACACTCATCAAATTACAATCTAAATTATAAGTAAGGGTGTCATAATCCTATTAAAAGACTAGGTATCAAAGGATCTTCCAAGGACACTCAAAGGGAAAGCTCAAAATCAGCCATCAAGAGGTAAAACACCAAAGAAAAAGGGAGAAGAACACACAATTGACAAACTAAAGCTTCATATTCAATACAAATTTCCGATCGATCGGAAACTTGTTAGAGCAATTGAAAGAGAAGAATAAGAATCAAAGCAAAGGTTACTTGCAACCTGGTTTTAGTGAAGAGAAAGGGCTGTTGGGGCCTTGCTATCAATATTGGTGCACCACTTCTCTCAGTTGGGCGTGGCTTATGAGCAATATTTGCACCCCCATAAACTCCCCCTTTCCCTTTCTGCATCTTCCTTGCCTCATCCATTTCATGTTTTTCTCCACACAGCTTGACCGCACCGTCCACACCTGTATGCCTCACTACTATAAAATGTTCATTCAGCGCAACAACAAATGAATCATTTGCAAATATAAAGGAATTCTTACCATGAAAGTCTCGTCCTTGTCCAATAGGCCTTGAGAGGTTAGCACCTTTTTGATCATATTCTAACTTGAAGAAGCCTTTGAGAGCCAAGCTTGATAGGACATGAGAGCATGAGATGAACAAAAACCATGCAAGTAATTTCATTCCCTTCATTTTTCGTATTGGGAGAGGAAGTAGGGAGCTAGGGTTGATTTGGTTTGATCGGATAGGGACAAACTGTTAAAAGATTTAGGCCTTAGGGATGGTAGTTTCTAGCATTTGAGAGAATCTTAAAAGAGTGGCACAAGCACCATTGCAGCTGTAAAAGGAACTCAGAAAATGGTAGCGTCAAAGAGGAGCAATTATATAGGCACATTCCCAAACCATGACATTTTGCTGTGGAGTGGAGGTATATTTTGACACAATAGTTGTGTTTGACAAGCTTAGCACATGACATGATTTTTATTTTTATTTTTATTTTGCCGAAGTTGGGAAGGGCAGGGGGAAAACTCACACACACGGGTATTATGGGGACTTGAATCCAAGACCACTTGGGAGCACACCAAAGGCTTGGGCCAATCCTCCTTTCAAGTTTATGAGCACGGGAAGTGTACAAACTGATTCAAATATCTATTTATATTGGTCCTAATATTTTTGAGCAACCAAGGGAGTAGTTGTGTCTATTTGGGTTTTGCCTTATTTTGGAATTGTAGCATGCATATTACTTTTCTTTGCTTAGTGATGCAGTTGGTATTGGTTTTTTATTTCCAGCGATTAGGGGCTATTAGTCCTGTTTAGTTCTATTAGTGTTGTCTTCCTTCATTTGATTTTCTAGTTTTGATTCAAACAGCTTACAAAACCTACACAGATTTGATGTCGTTATGATGATGAGGGCAATTTGGAAAGTTTATTGGGGAATTGTAGGGAGAATTAAGGCTTCCTTGGTTGGACCTGATTTAGTTTTGCCTATGCAGAGGCTGCTGGTTGTTTCCATTGTTTGGTCTTCTCTTGGGGCCGTGCTCTTAAAATAAAAACTCATGTTATAAAGACGACGAATACACATCACTCTTTTGTTATCTGAGAGATGAGGTATTGGAATTTGAAATTTCTTTCCTGGTCTAAAACATTCGATTAAGAGAACTCACCGAGTGTGAAATTGGAGCTATTTGAGAGATGAGTTATTCAATTTTTAAGCGACTCTATTTATGTAGATTTTGAGGCCACAAGTGTTTTGGTTCAAATCGAGTGTTAATTGGACTTAAAATGAATCTTTGTAAAAATTGACCTAACATTTTAAGTAAAAATATTATTGAAAGTCAATTTAGTCACAAGAGTTAGTTATATTGTTTGTCAATGACTAAAAAGGGTGGTTGGAGTTGGAGGTTGACGGCGGCAATCACCGGATTGAGACGGTAGTTGCTCACAATCGTCGGAGTTGGCCAACCGGAGAACATTCCTTATGGTGTTTGGCCGGAGGCTGGCCTCAAATAGTAGCCAGGGAGAAGTGAGGTGCTAGAATTTGTTGGTTTATACATGCATGGTTGACAATGAGTGCAAACTTAGAGGGGTAAAATGTAATTTGTCCTTTTTGTTTTTTCCAGATAATTTCTTCTTTAAAAAAAGAAAAAGGCATAATGTCACTTTTGGTCTCAATGGTTTATCGCTTTTATCACTAAGGTTCCTGTGGTTTCAATTTGAATCAATTCAAGGATAATTCTCAATTTCTGTCAGAAATTTTCAACTTAATGCTATTTATTGAGGGGCAATTCAGTCTATAAATTATTAAAAATGAATTCCTTTTAAAAATAAATAATATAAATATAAATAATAAAAAATTAGTTTCAAAATAAAATAAAACATCTATATCCCTTTTTCCTCCTAACCTCCATCAACAGTCCCACCCAACCTCAGCCAGTTATCACCTCCTCATAACCCAACTTAAATTAGTTTAAAAATAAATTAAAATAAAACATATCTTATCGTATGCTATTGGCACAAAGGTGTTGGGAAAGTATCAGAGTGACACCTCTATGAGTCTATGACCATGAGAGAGTTGTGTTTGACTCTTTATTTTAGAAAGAATTTTAAGGCCCATTTACAATTAATCATCACTGTCTGCAAGTGCAAATGGGAAATTGAACAAACTCTTTATGCTGAGGAAAAATAAAGAATAAAGAATAATTACGCTTGCTCTTCATCATTAACTGCCTGCAAGTATACTGTATAGGGAGGTGGTGGCGGGTCGGGGTGGGGTGGGGATTGTTGGTGGGGGTTGGAGTTGGGAGGTTAAGGGTGAGAGATGTTTTATTTTCATTTAAAAATTATTTTTTAAAATTTATATTTGTATAGTTTATTTTAAAAGGAATTAACTTTTTAATAATTTGTGGACTAAATTGCCACTCCACAAATAACAAAAGTTTTTAAAAATTGACTGAAATTGAGAATTGTCCTTGAATTATTTCAAATTGAAACCACAGAGGTGAAAATGACCAAATTGAAACCACAGAGGTGAAAATGACCAAATTGAAACCACATGAATCTTAGTAGTAAATGACTAAATTGAAACCACAGGGATCTTAGTAGTAAACCTGATAAACCATAGGGACCATAAGTAAAGTTTTGCCAAAGGAAAACTTAGCAATGCTCACCACCACTAACCTAAACTAACGACGTCGTCTTGAGCTGGCAAGCGTTCTTCTTCAGCTCGCGTTCGTTCTGGTTCTGGTTCTGGTTCTGGTTCAGTTCAGGTCGCTAAAGCTCTTCTTCTCCCCATATTAGCTGAAGGCTGAAAGCTCAGGTAATATTTTTTTTTGTTTCTCTCCTCTCTTTGCTTCTCTCACTTTATTCTCTATTCCCTTCTATCAATTCAGTTAGGATTTTCTTGAGTTCGAATTTTGTGGGTTTTCAATCTGAGTTTGTGGCATTCGATCTGAGTTTTTTGGCCATGATTTTCTAATTTTTCTTACCTAATTGATTCATTTGAACCTTACATGCAGGGGATACCATTTCCAAGGGAAGCCAACAAACCAGTCCCTTCCTAGATCTCCAATCAAATCCTACAATTAAAAAGTATGGATTCCGATACACCTGATTCCCAAACCGTAACCACCGAAACACCTGATACCCAAACCGTAACCACCGAAACACCTGATTCCCAAACCATAACCACCGACACACCTGATCCCCAAACCGTAACCACCGACACACCTGATCCCCAAACCGTAACGACTGACCTGGAAACCCTAACCCTCTCCACCGATCCATTGACGGACCAGTTCGGCTCCCTCAACGACGTGGCCCATGAGCTCGCCTCCCTCCAGGACCTTGCCACGCGCGGCTCATGGCGCTCCATCCTCGACAAGGTGGCCCGGGCTCGAGCCCAATCTCTCCTCCACAAACCCCATGACCACCTCGTTTATTTCACCTACAATGTGCTTGCTTTGACTAAACTACGCAGGTTCCCCGAAGCCGCTGCCGAGATCGATTCCTTAGAGGACCTCGACAGCTCTCGCTACCAGTACGAGTCGTATCCAAAAGTGTACCCAAACCGGGTTGGGTCCATGGTACCCTTCTCCCTCCGGTGGCTTTATGCCTTAATGCCCATCAAGTTGGGCCAGCGACAAGATGGTCTGGACCGGCTCTACTGCTTGTTAGATTTTGTACGGAGCAAAATAAAAGAAAAACAAAATAATGGGAGTGTCTCTGTGTGGAAGAGAAGGGAGGTGTTTGTAATGAATGGTATAATTGGGGTCCATTTGAGCAACAAGGAGGTATCTGTGTGCTTGAGCTTGATCAATGACTTGCTTAACCATGATTACACGGATCCAGTTTTGGTGTCGAAACTAGGGTACATTCAGATGCAAATGGGAGACTTAGAAGGAGCTAAGAGCTCCTTCAACGTGGTCCAAGGATTGGTGGAGAATGAGGGTGATGCGAGCAACGAGTTTAAGAACATAGTAAGTAGGAACAAGGCCTTGGTGTACATGGTGGGGAAGGACTATGTGTCCGCAGTGAGGGAGTATGAGGAGTGCATTGAGAGGGAGCATAACGACATCGTGGCCATCAACAATAAGGCACTTTGCTTGATGTACTTGCGGGACCTGTCAGATTCGATCAAAGTGTTGGAGAATGCCCTGGAAAGAGTGCCTACGGTGGCATTGAATGAGACCGTTGTGGTGAATTTGTGTAGTATGTACGAGTTGGCTTACGTTAATCATTCTGATATTAAGAGGACACTGAATAGCTGGATTGCCAGGGTTGCTCCTGATGATTTTGATTCATCATCTACAAGGATTTGATTATATAGGTAGTTTCACACCTTTCTCATTTGGGCTTATGGATTCTAGTGTGTCACACATTGTTGAATGAGTTTGGAGTTTTTAGGATGAGATTGAGTTTTTGATAAGTGTAACTTGATTTGAAAAGAATTGTCCACTTCTTTAGATGTTTTATGAGTTTGGAAATAGTGATGATCAATTATATTTTATTGAGTACAGAGACATGCTGGCATTGCATTTTCTAATTTCTCCTCTTCATTATAAGATTCCCAAATTAACTATATGACAATACGTTCCTTTTAAAAAATCAGACTTTGATAGTTGTTCAGTTTGGTTTTTATTTCATATCTTGATGTGTATTGAGTGTAATTTGATTGAAAGCGTATTGAGTGTGATTATGACTTCACTGTATAAGTTGTTAGATATGGAACAAATAAATCTTTTGTTATTCTTTTGGACTTCATTATGGGTTCGTAATTGTGCTCATCGTTGAAGCACTCTGTTATAGATTTGAACTACAGTCTATTATCAATTTTTGAGGTACGTGGTTTGTGATGCAACTCCCCAAACTCTGCTGAAATCTCAAATGCGGGCAGACACGGTTTCCTAGCTGTGAGGCCTTGGGAAGGGTTAAACTGCTGAAAAACTCTTTTATCATGCAACTGCAGGGCACCAAAACTGTTAGGAGGAGATCCTATGGACATGGTAATGGAGCCTTGACATTTATGTGAAATTACTGTTGCTCATCTTTGGGCTAGGCAGATGCTTGTTGCTTCGAACCAAATCCAGAATACCATGCGAGCTCTGTAACATTGTTCCCAAAATTCATCCTCCACCTGCAGATTTCGTTATACTAGTTGGACTGCAGAACTAAATGTTTGATTTGATAAATTGACTGAAGAATTGTCAGTTTCTTTATTCATTTGAAATGATTCAAATTTCTGCCCTAATTTTTGTTGACTTCTGTAGACATAATTAACAGCAACTGAGGGGCCCATTGTATCTATTCTGGTTTTGCCTAATTCTAGAATTGTAGCATGCAGATTGGTTTCTTGGCTTAATGTTGCAGTTGGTCCATTATTTTTCCGTTGGTGTCTTGCGTAGATCCTAGTTTTGCCAGTTTGTTGCAGCCTCGCTCTGCCTGATGGTTGTTCCCTTTTCAGGTTAAACCTATTTGTTATGTTTCTAGAAGCACATAGATGATTGGCTCCAGCTTGGTCTTGCTCCAGAAATTGATTTGTCTATCTGGTGCTTGCTATTGATTGATTTTGGCTTTGTATTTGAATTTTTTACCATGTGTTCTTGTGGTTAGGTCTTAAATCTTTTATTCCTTAACCCAATTTTGCAAACAATTCTTGTCAGAAGATTATACAGTTGTTTGGAGCTTAAAACTTGATTTGATTGATAGAAGTTACAAGTGAGAAGAATTAGAATGAATTCTTTTTGAAACAGAATCACTGAGATTTGAACGATATTTGTAGATGAAGAACAGAATAAAGTTTTTTTATTTAATTACGCAAAAAGCTGAAATATACATCACATCCTCACATGGTTCCTACGTCTACCTATTATTCAAGCATTTCACTCAAGAGAAAACAGTAGAACAAGAGCAGAGTTCAAAAGCAGAACATCCAAAAAGAAACCTATTCTAGCTTAGTCAACCTCTTCAATCTTAGGCCCAGCTCCTGCTCCACCAGAGCTAGCGTTGCCAAATCCGCCACCGGGCATCTGAGCACCGCCCATTGGCACATCTCCACCAGCACCTTGATACATTTTAGCAATAATTGGGTTGCACAAGCCCTCCAGTTCCTTTTGTTTGTCCTCAAATTCTTCAACTTCAGCCAACTGGTTCCTGTCAAGCCATTCAATCGCCTCATCAATGGCCTTCTCAATTTTCTGCTTGTCTGCAGGGTCCAGTTTTCCAGCAATCTTCTCATCCTTCACAGTGTTCCTCATGTTGTATGCGTAGTTCTCAAGCGAGTTCTTGGCATCCACCTTCTTCTTCACCTCCTCATCTTCAGCCTTGTACCGCTCTGCCTCCTGCACCAATCTCTCAATCTCCTCCTTGCTCAGCCTTCCCTTGTCATTGGTGATAGTGATCTTGTTCTTCACTCCAGCAGTCTTGTCTTCAGCAGACACATTCAAGATACCATTTGCATCAATGTCAAAGCACACATTGATTTGAGGAACACCTCTTGGGGCCGGAGGAATGCCTGTGAGTTCGAATTTTCCAAGAAGATTGTTGTCCTTGGTTTGAGCCCTCTCTCCTTCATACACCTGAATTAATACTCCCGGCTGGTTGTCAGAGTAAGTAGAGAAGATCTGCTCCTTCTTGGTAGGGATAGTGGTGTTCCTCGGAATCAAGACAGTCATGACACCACCAGCAGTCTCAAGACCAAGGCTGAGAGGCGTAACATCAAGAAGCAGCAAGTCTTGAACCTTCTGATTCCCTTCACCAGTCAAAATTGCAGCTTGAACAGCAGCGCCATAAGCAACAGCCTCATCAGGGTTTATGCTCTTGCACAGTTCCTTGCCATTGAAGAAATCTTGCAAAAGCTGCTGAACTTTAGGAATCCTCGTCGACCCACCAACCAGAACAACTTCATCCACCCGACTCTTATCGATTTTTGAATCCCTTAAACACTTCTCCACAGGTTCCATACACTTCCTAAACAAGTCCATGTTCATCTCTTCAAATCTTGCTCTTGTAATTGTGGAATAGAAATCAATACCTTCGTAAAGCGAATCGATCTCAATTGTGGTCTGTGCGGTTGAAGACAGAGTCCTTTTCGCCCTCTCACACGCAGTCCTCAACCTCCTCAAAGCTCTGGCATTGCCACTAATATCCTTCTTGTGCTTTCTCTTGAACTCTTGCACAAAGTGATTAACAAGCCTATTGTCAAAATCCTCACCACCAAGATGAGTGTCCCCAGCAGTGGCCTTCACTTCAAAGATCCCTTCCTCAATTGTGAGCAAAGAAACATCAAAAGTACCACCACCAAGATCAAAAATAAGAACATTCTTCTCACCAGCCGTCGACCCTTTCTTGTCAAGACCATAAGCAATGGCAGCAGCAGTTGGCTCGTTGATAATTCTCATCACATTCAGGCCAGCAATGACGCCCGCGTCCTTCGTAGCTTGCCTCTGTGAGTCATTGAAGTAAGCAGGCACAGTGACCACAGCGTTATTGACTGAATGACCCAAATATGCCTCAGCAATTTCCCTCATCTTGGTCAGCACCATGGACGATATCTCTTCGGCTGCAAACTGCTTCTCTTCGCCTTTGTATTGAACGACAATCATGGGTTTGTCGCCTGGGCCGGGAACGACCTTGAAAGGCCAGTGCTTCATGTCGCTCTGGACAGATGGGTCGGAGAATCGCCGGCCGATGAGCCTCTTGGCGTCGAAAACGGTGTTTTGGGGGTTCATGGCAACCTGGTTTTTGGCTGCATCGCCGATCAAACGCTCCGTATCAGTGAAAGCAACATAGGAAGGGGTGGTTCTGTTGCCTTGGTCATTGGCTATGATCTCAACGCGGTCGTTTTGCCACACCCCTACGCAGCTGTAGGTGGTGCCGAGGTCGATGCCAATGGCCTTGCCTTCAGTCTTTGAAGCCATATAACAAATTCAGCAAGAAACTAGTTGATTATTTGATTGAGAAAGTAGTAACGAAGAAGCAAAAGAAATTGGAGCTTAAGAGCTAGTTGTTTGCTTTGGGTATGGTGTTTTGGTAATTTAAATCTGGATGCTTGAAATGCTTTTGGTTTTTTCACGATATGGTGGTGGAGATTGGAGGGTTTGAATTTATATGCGTGGGTAGGGTTCATGGAAATCTTCATTGGAGAGGAAGAGGAGGTGGTGGAAGGGTCGCGAAGGAAGAAACGAGGCCACACCAGAGAGTTCTGGAGAGTGGTGGAGCTGGTTTGTTAGCTTTTTGAAAAAAAATTAAAAATTAAAAAAATTTCTCTTGGGTTAGTTGGGCTGATATATGTTTTTCTTTTTCCAAAGTTAAGTTTAGCCAAAAATAACCCGTAACAAGGTTCAAACTCTTATGGCACGTTGAGGCAGGGTAATTTGTTCTTTTTGGAAGGAAAAAAAGTTCCTTTTGGGCCTTTTTATTTTATTGGACAAGTACCATATTTATTTACCAATTTTAGGGGGTTTTTCTAAAATTTAATTTATGTATATATATAAGAAAAGTTGAGAAATAATTGTGGTTGCATGATTTTTCTTTTGATATAAGCGATATTGTTGACGGCAAATTTGAACATAGAACTTCGAGTGCATATGTGATTCCTCTTAACCACTTGAGCTATTAAAAAAAATCTTTCATTTGTGATTGCATATTTTTTATGACATTTCCTATTCAGAGGGGCGATAATATAATAAACTCACACACACAACACGGATGCTAGGACTCAAACCCAGGACCTTTTTTGAGAGAACAATTACTCCAAACCACTATACTTGTGGGTCATTTACTTCATGGTTGCATGTTTTAAGTGCAGCATAAGTGTGCGCTAATTTTCTTTAACTTTTCTCTATAATTACATTGCCAAAATGTGAATTAAGTTTGAATTTATACGACGCTAACCACTCATTTGGTCCCACTCCAAGATATCATCTCATAATCAAGATCATTTCTTTCTTTAGGACAACGTTAAAGAATCACTCTTGCGAAAAATTAGCCAAATTAAACAACATTTAATCATATAAATGTGTTCAAATAAACAAGTGAATTTTCATATTTCTTACAAACAATTAAAATAGTCACAATAATAGTCAAATAGTACGATTTTTTTTCTTTGGCTAATTTTTGCAAAGATGTTCCTTGAATGAGGACATAAACATGAATGATTCTGTTCATGAGATGTCATTGTAAAGTGGGCCCAAACGAGTAGTTAGAGCCGTGTTAAATTACTAACTGGGAGAAATTATTGTATAATACTAGAATATAGTCACATGGTATAATATGGATAGACAACATGATTGATATTTCCAACTTATAAGTATTATATCAATAAATATCCATTTATATTATAGCACATGGACAAGCTATTTCACTTGACTGTACTTAATTACGAAACTATAATTACTCGCTAATCCATTAGCATTTGACTCCTATTTTTCCTCAGTAATAAAATAGTTATATCCATCCAGCCCAAATTCAAATTGTTGAAATTGGTTTGATTCTCCTATAAAATTCTTGTTTGACTAGTCTCATCACTGGCCTTCTACCTGCCCTTGTGGTTGACTGCGTCTGCACTAACTGCTGGTGGTCTTGGGTTCGAAGGTTGGTACTTCAACATTGTTGTTTACAAACCCCAAACTAGCAACAACAATGTTTCATTCTATAGTGAGGGCCTTATATAAAATGAGGTATTCTAAAATACCTTTGTTTTTATGCATGTTTGCTCGTCAGTATTTTTTTTTCTTTTTGAGAGAAAGAAGTATTTTTATTTCGTAGTACATTTTAATTTACAATTTGCTCATACATGTTAACGTTTTAAATGCATATAAACTCCACAATAAAGTACACTTGCGTTAAAATCTCTTTGGAGCACTGGTGTTGCAAGGAGTCTTCTTAATTCTCTATATTTCAATTCTGAATGAGCTGGGCTTGCTCGTCATATTTTTCTCACTGTTTTACTGGATTTAATTTTCCAGATTTATTGTATGTAATAACCTTTTGTTTGGGGTGTGTTCTTACTATAAATCCCCTGTATTTGCCCATGTTCTAAAGAAATTCTGCTTTTTCTAAAAAAAAAAAATAAAAAAAAATTAAAAAAAAAGCAGAAGTACAGTTGCATGAATGCATGCCCCCCCGGCTGTACTAAGCAAACTTGACGGGCTTACCCAAAGAAAGAAGCAACCAGAGACTTCTGGAGAAATTGATACAAGCAGATTCCTCTGTTTTTGGGTTTGTCCAGAGGACTGTGGATGCTTCCTGACATGGTGTCCAATTCAATACCAATTTTCCAAATTAGATATGGGATTTGAAGGTGAGTGGACTTGGGCTAATAAAAAACGTTTGGGGGTAATTGGCTTTCAATAATGCTGCTGATCTATTTGCACCCAAACGTTGTATTTGGACACCCAAGCTCAATAATGTTCCTCAAGGACAAGTTCATCACTTGCCGATAGTGGACTTATATATGCTAATTGAAACAAGAAAATAAAAGGTACCTATTTATTGGTAGAGAGGTGTTCAAGTGCTAATCGGTCAGTGAATTTATGCAACGTTATGCACCCTCTTGAATCCACTGCAAGATATAATCTCATAATATGAATCATTCATTTTTTAGGCCAACATTCAAGGATATTTCTTATTAAAAATTATCCAAATTAACATACATGGGCTTAGCCAAGTTGGCTAAAACGAATGCGCTTCCCAATCTGCATCCGAGTTCGAATCTCCCTCCCCATAATTTAGATTAGATTAAAATAGAATATCGCTATATAATTAGCCAAATTAAATAACATTTAATCATCTAAAATGTGTTCAAATAAACAAGCAAACATGTTATTTCCTACAAACAATTAAAATATTCACGATGACCTAATCGAGTTCGAATCTCCCTCCCCGTAATTTAGATTAGATTAAAATAGAATATCGCTATATAATTAGCCAAATTAAATAACATTTAATCATCTAAAATGTGTTCAAATAAACAAGCAAACATATTATTTCCTACAAACAATTAAAATATTCACGATGACCTAATATGTTCCTTGAATGATGACATAAAACATGAATGATTCTGATAGTGAGATGTCCTTGTAAAGTGGGCCCAAAAGAATAGTTAGTGCCATATTAAATTACTAACTATAAGAAATTATTGTATAATACTGGAATATGATCGTATGGTTTAATATGTCTACGTGTTATAATATAGATGGACAACATGATTGATATTTCCCACTTATAAAGTATTATTAATAAATATCGATTTATATTATAACACGTGAACAAGCTATACCATGTGCTTGATTACCAAACTATAATTAATCACTAACCAATTAGCATTTGAGCCCTATGTTTTCTTGATAATACAATAATTATATTATGTGGCCTAAATCAAATGGTTGAAATGTGTTGGATTCCC
>NW_018923606.1:9015-20160 GCF_002207925.1 Prunus avium
AAGCGATTGTGAATTTGGGTGAGGAATATCTCCCAAGTAAGTTCTTTTCTTGCCTCAGACTGGTTGAGGACTTTACAATTTTTCATAGTACAAAACTGGTAGTTCCGGCCAGAATAAATGATAAGAGAGTGATCTGTTTTCAGGTAGAACTCTTCTTTACAAAGCTCAAAAGGGAAAAACTGACTATGAAAAGACAAAAAGAGGGTTGTGCTTCCATTTCTGTCTAGGTAGATGCTTCTGATTCGGGCTGGATTGGGTATGCTTGTGCTGGACTGGACTTTCAACAACTTCAACTGCTAAGCTTCAGCTACAAATCGATACCAAAGCTTAAGTTTGGCAGAGCTTTAATCTATTTGAAGCCCTGGAAGGCTTTTTAACGGGCAGAACTGCGACCTCTTCAGTCTGGAAGGGGCAGAAGTGGCTGAGCTTGAGGATTACTGAACTGGAACTGTACTGTGGCACCTGTTGTCACGACCTGACTCCCCTAGCACGATATTGTCCGCTTTGGGCCCCCCTCTTTGCCCTCACGGTTTTGTTTCTGGGAGCTCACAAGCAACTTCCCAGTAGGTCACCCATCCTGGGATTGCTCTAGCCCCCAACTCGCTTAACTTCGGAGTTCCTACGACTCCGAAGCCAATGAGCTCCCAAAAGGCCTCGTGCTAGATGGATGCGGGTGTGCACATATAAGGCACATCACCCACTCTCCGTTGGTCGATGTGGGATCTTACAATCCACCCCCCTTAGGGGCCCGACGTCCTCGTCGGCACACTCGCACCACACGGCAGAGTGGCTCTGATACCAAATTGTCACATCCCGGATTGGCTCCGCCGTAGCACGATATTGTCCGCTTTGGGCCCCTCTCTCTACCCTCACGGTTTTGTTTCTGGGAGCTCACGAGCAACTTCCCAGTGGGTCACCCATCCTGGGATTGCTCTAGCCCCCAACTCGCTTAACTTCGGAGTTCCTACGACTCCGAAGCCAATGAGCTCCCAAAAGGCCTCGTGCTAGATGGATGCGGGTGTGCACATATAAGGCACATCACCCACTCTCCGTTGGTCGATGTGGGATCTTACAATCCACCCCCCTTAGGGGCCCGACGTCCTCGTCGGCACACTCGCACCACACGGCAGAGTGGCTCTGATACCAAATTGTCACATCCCGGATTGGCTCCGCCGTAGCACGATATTGTCCGCTTTGGGCCCCTCTCTCTACCCTCACGGTTTTGTTTCTGGGAGCTCACGAGCAACTTCCCAGTGGGTCACCCATCCTGGGATTGCTCTAGCCCCCAACTCGCTTAACTTCGGAGTTCCTACGACTCCGAAGCCAATGAGCTCCCAAAAGGCCTCGTGCTAGATGGATGCGGGTGTGCACATATAAGGCACATCACCCACTCTCCGTTGGTCGATGTGGGATCTTACACTTGTTCTTCTTAGTCAGGGCTCTCCATAAATTTGTTGAGGTTTTCGTATTTGTGAAAAACCCAAACTCTACTTGCTTTGGCTTTGCTGAACCAAATTTGTAACGAGAAAAATCTCGTTTTGAATGACTTTCTTCTAAGTCTGAAAATTGGAAGTTTTGACTTATAGCTGGCTTTTCTTGTGACTTAGCTAGCTTTTGGTTGCTTCAATTTGCTTGAAGGTTTTCTGAGATCAAGTGATCATTTTGAGTGTTTGTCTTTTGACTGATTTTTGGTTGTTTGATTTGTATGTCCTTTTTTCTGTTCACCCTCTCTTGTATTTATAAGAAGTGTTTTACGAGTGGGGATTCTAATTCTTTCAATAATGGGCAGCAAAAATCTCAAAAGATCTTTTATTTTTAAAAGCAAAAGAAAGGGGGTTTTATCAATTCTGGCAGTTTAAGCCCTCAATGATCAGTTCCTGAGACAGTCACTTCTGTTTTTGATGGGGAACCTCACCTCCTTTTTCCAATTTAACTGCTCTTTCAAACTGTGATGGTAAGTTTGATTTTCCAGTTTAGCAACTCCCTGTTTCCTGCTTATCTCCTTTTTTAGAAAGCATAGTCTGCGTATCCCTTGAAAATGATGCCTTCTCTTAATCAGAAAAATATCTCTGCTTATAAAAATATTTTGATGTTTCTGATGGGGAACCTCACCTCCTTTTTCCAATTTAACTGCTCTTTCAAACTGTGATGGTAAGTTTGATTTTCCAGTTTAGCAACTCCCTGTTTCCTGCTTATCTCCTTTTTTAGAAAGCATAGTCTGCGTATCCCTTGAAAATGATGCCTTCTCTTAATCAGAAAAATATCTCTGCTTATAAAAATATTTTGATGTTTCTGATGGGGAACCTCACCTCCTTTTTCCAATTTAACTGCTCTTTCAAACTGTGATGGTAAGTTTGATTTTCCAGTTTAGCAACTCCCTGTTTCCTGCTTATCTCCTTTTTTAGAAAGCATAGTCTGCGTATCCCTTGAAAATGATGCCTTCTCTTAATCAGAAAAATATCTCTGCTTATAAAAATATTTTGATGTTTCTGATGGGGAACCTCACCTCCTTTTTCCAATTTAACTGCTCTTTCAAGTCAGGGGTCACGTGGGTTTGAGAAAAATCTGTTGCCTTGTTCCTGGGCTTTTGAAAGAAACGGTAAAGCTGTTTATAGGGATTGGGCTCAATTCGTTTCTTCCAAGGCCCAAGCCATTTGTATAGTTTTTGGGCCTTTAATGTTTGGGTTGAGTGTATATTTCCTTGGCCCAATCATTTATTGGTGGCTGTCAAAATGGACGTGGGTTTTTCGACTTTGGACTGGGCGCACCAAATTTAGGCCCAAACAATTGTCATGGGAACAAGGAAGAGAAGGGTAATAACTATATATAAAAACAGAACATGGAAATTATGGTAACATGAGCAGCTCATCCCATAAGACAACCTCATAAGATTTCATATTGAACTTCAATGACCGTTTGCTTGTCAAAATTCTTGAAATGTATGGAAACATTGAATAGATACAAAGCTTTTGTTGGAAACAACAATATGGATTCATAGACAAAGCTATAATCTTTCAATGTGGGACAAGAGGAAATTGAACTTCAACAATACGAGCTTTAACAGTTTAAGTACACAATCCATGGCTGTCTTTGAAGGAATCATAGACAAAGGCCAACAAACTGGCTGCATATGGCATTACATAGAAAGTAACTTTCAACAACATCATCATCATCCGATAAAGTTTTCTTGCAAGAAAACCAAACGAAGATGTGCCCCCCAGGGTTTAACATCAGTTTATCTTGTTTGAGATGAAGAATTCTTCATCAACACAAAGAGAGCTTTTCCATGCGGTCAGATCAGATGAAGGCCGCCCCTCCAAACACAAATGAACTATCTGCAGGACAAGATAGCTCCGATCAAAGAGCTAATAGAAAGCATATTATTATGATAACTATGAGATTGTTTTTTTTTCTATTTTTGGGTGTTGTTTGTGTGGGGGTCGTTCCGAGCAACGGTCTAGTGCTAAGAATATAAACAAAGGTGCCAACTTTCAAATATATAAAAGCAAACTTACATTTGTTTTTTGATTTCACTAAGGTCAATTGGCAAACCTCCCCACAATCACCTGCAAGATCATGTGATGATGGTCAGTAATTAGTAATCTTGTAAGCTTCATAATACAAGGAACAGAGATTGTGAGAGAGTGGAGCAATACCTTGGAGAGATCTCAGCCCTATGTTTTCTGCTACAGCTTTCATTCCTTCTCGAAATCTTCAACTTCAACTCATCAGAGTATGCATTTCTTGAGTTTGTTGGAAGATGATAAGGTCATTCTACCTTAAAAGAGCATGCAATACGCTTTAGTTTTCTTCCATTAGCAGCAGTTACCTTGAAATCTCAAAATACACAATGCATGCCAAATTGGGTCAAGTTGGGGTAGTTCCCATTGGGAATCTTACGCAGAGAGTCTAGAGATACAACAAAGAAAACAATTCTAATGAAATGGAACTGTAGTTCGGAAGTGAAAGGCACAGAAAAGGATCAACAGAATTTTACCTTCATGTGTTTTCTCATACTTTTGTTCCTCATCAGATTTTGAAAAGCCAAGTCTAATAGCTATACAATGAGGATTTCAACTCGATTGCTTTCCATTTTCATGCATATCTCAGCTCAATAAAATACTCCTAAGTTCAAGACATTAAGAATTGGATCATTAGATTCATCTTAGAATATGAAAAAACTAATTTCTCTAGTTAACCCCAACTCATGTGGCTTCTGAAAACTAATTTCCAACCAACAAGTATGTATACATTTTCATCCATCTCAAATTAAATTCATAAATGACGTTTTCAAGTTATTACCTACAGACAGGAATTTTATGATGAAAGATAACCTAATCATGAATAGACATGTTATGCTTGTTATGCTAGATTCAGATCTCTTCACCACATTGTCCAAATGCTGGTCTGTTGCTAGAGCTCCACCTGGAGAAGATTTCCTTCCCCTTTGTTTGCCACAATTTGTTTGTAGGAAAACAAAAATCTATATACAACAGTAAACTCTCCTCGGGCAGTGACAGGAAAGAAACCTGCGAATGAGAACTTTTTATGAGAAGGCATGTTATCGTGCAGAGTGACTAATAACTCAGCATTTGAGACTAGACAGACATAAGTTGTGATCAGCATGCTCTTGGATACCGATAAGGACCAGCCCCAGTGAGAAACAAAGTGACAGAATTATCAGATTTATCAAGTTTAATACCAATAAAATCAAATTTGCAATTCAAGGCAAGATTCTTTTTTACAGAAAAAGAAAATGCTAATGAACTATAGCTGTCGTTCCTTTTGAGCAAGTAATGTTTTAGAGTCCCTCAGAAGTAAAAGGTGCAGAGAAAGAACACAGACAAGCCTTACCAATTATTAGATTAATTCTACTTGTTAAATCTAATTATTGCAGCTTCATAAAAATAAATCTAACAAATGATAATCCAATTATTAGACAAGATAAACATGGAAAAGGGACCTACTTGATGCTATGTGCCTGACTTTGACTTGAGAGTGAAATGTCGAAAAGCAAAAACTTTGTTTGATAACGAGCTCATATCATATGATCACTTCTTGGCCTATGAAGATGCAAGGAATGTGAGATATCTTAGCCCAATCTTCTCTCTTATTCTCATAACTTTACTCCAGGGCAGAACAACTGGAGATGCTCAGAAAAGAAAGAGGCTTGTGGCAGGAATTGGAGACTCAGACAACCATAAATATGTATCTGTTGAAGAGAAGTGAGTTCAAGGGACCTTGTGAATTCTCAAATTTCAGATGAATGGCATAAGATTATGGTAACTACAAGAATGGTTTTTTCATTTTTTTTGGGGTTGTTTGTAGGGGTGGTTCGGAGCAACGGTCTAGTGCTAAGAATATAAAGGTGCCTACTTTCAAATATCAAAAACCAAACTTTTTCTTTTTCGATATCACTAAGGTCAATTGGCAAACCTCTCCACAATCACCTACAAGATCATGTGATGATGTCATTAAATGAGTAATCCTGTAAGCTTCATAATTCAAGGAACAGAGATTGTGGGAGAGTGGGGCAATACCTTGGAGAGATCTCAGCCCTATGTTTTCTGCTACAGCTTTCATTCTTTCTCTAACTCTTCAACTTCAACTTCAACTCATCAAAGCATGCAGTGTTCTTGAGTTTGTTGGAAGATGATAGGGTCGTTCTTCCTCTTAGCTTCAGACACTTGTCTAAAGTCATCTCCTTGAGATGAGGAAAGTCTGGACACCGGCCTTCTGGTCTTCATTCCTCCCCACTATGGCAAATGAGTAAATCAGATGAGAAGGCATCGAATAATTGCAGAAAGCAAACCTTTCGGAAGTGAAAGGCACAGAAAAGGATCAACAGAATTTTACCTTCATGTGTTTTCTCATACTTTTGTTCCTCATCAGATTTTGAGACGCCAGTGAGGATTTCAAATCGATTGCTTTCCATTTTCATGCATATCTCAGCTCAATAAGATACTCCTAAGTTCAAGACATTAAGAATTGGATCGTTAGTTTCATCTTAGAATATGAACAAACTAATTTCTCTAGTTAACCCCAACTCGTGTAGCTTCTGAAAACTAATTTCCAACCAACAAGTTGATACGTTAAAAACTTAAAAGGGAAACAGTGAAGGGGACGACACTGAAAGATGCATATTCAATTATCAAATGTTATAATGAAGCATCAGATCTTCTGCAAAGGTTCAGTTGCTTGTTAGAAATAATCAATGACACGGCAATTAGGTAGATTTATGTGAATCCAATTATGCTTTGTTTTGAATTTAAATTATAAACATGCAGTTGTGTAATACTTTCTTAACCTACCTGAAAAGTTTTTCAATTGGAAATGGCACGTATCAAATAGGAACACGAACAGGAACTTTGTCTCTAGTAACGAGAACAGACCTGGGCATCCATCATATATTTCTAATTCTTCAAGAGATAAGTAGTCCATGTTACGAGTATTAGTGGCCCTTTCATCATGTAGAACCCCACACCCGGACAACAAGCTAAGTCTTTCAAGCAAGTAAGATGAGAAGGCAAGCTTCCTCTTAGCTTCAGACACCTTGTCTAAAGTCAGCTCCTTGAGATGAGGAAAATCTGGACACCGGCCTTCTGGTCTTCATTCCTCCCACTCTGGCAAATGAGTAAATCAGATGAGAAGGCATGGATGTTATCTATTACAACAATGGGGAAGCAAATTAAATAAGCAAATCCAATAATAATAATATTGATAGTTTAATAACAAAAAATAATATAAAATAATATACTTTTACTTGACAACAGCACCTCAGAAGCCTTTGCCTCTATAAAAATGATCATGTAAAGGGACTAGCCAGGAACAAAACATGAATAGTGAAATTAATTGTGTGTCAAACGTTCCCACAAAGTTGAAGATTTTCGTGTGGCTTGTGGCTCACAAGAGGGTGAATACGTGTGATTTGCTGCGTAAAAGAGACCTAATTCCTATATTTCTCCAAGTTGGTTCATTTTGTGTAAGATGAAAAGGTCTGCAGTCCAATTGTTTGTTTATTGCTCAGCTATTATTTGAGGGATGCCAGTATCTCAAATTTGAGGGATGTATTATTCAGGAAGGCTGGAGTGAGTTGGCTAACATCAGAAGGGAAGGAATAGGAGGGTTTTCGACAATTATAAGGGGTTGGGGATGGAAGAGCTTCCGAATAGGGTGAGGTTCCTATCTTCACCTTGAGCAATATTGGTTTATTCACAATTCAGTGATGGAAGGCAGCTCAAGGATAATTTCTTTGTTAAAGCTCTTATAGTTGTATTTCTCTTAAGATCAGCTCTATTCCTGTTCTGTGGTGGACGAGTACTTGTTCACTTCTGTGGTATTTTACTATCTTTTTTCAATGAAAAATGTTTCTTCTAAATAAACAAGTCATTAATGAAGTGTGCAGCATTAATATTCATTGCATAAGGAACACTTATGTGATTCCCTACCGGAGGAAAATCATAGTATTGTTCAAGACCAAGCATGGAGTTTCCTCAACGTCGTCTGTCCTAGAACTTGAGCTCTCACAGGTTATTCATACATATGTACACATTTTCATCCATCTCAAAGGAAACTCATAAATGACGTTTTCAAGTTATTACGTAGGGAAAGGAATTTTATGATGAAAGATTACCTAATCATGAATGGACATGTGATGCTTGTTATGTTAGATTGAGAACATTTCCTTGCTAGAGCACCACCTGGAGAACATTTCCTTCCCCTTCTTTGCCGCAATTTGTTTGTAGAAAAACAAAAATCCATATACAATGGTAAACTCTCCTTGGGCATGGTTGCCTACACAAGTTGCTTTGTCCTCCAAACACGGAAAAGTTTCACAAGTCTGCAAGTACACATCCAACATTTCAAGTCTCATCAAATAGAACTTTGTAGCTGAAGGAATGATTTGTGGGACTGAAAAAAAATTCATTTGCAGATAAGATATTATATGTATATCTACACAATCATATAGATAAAGCTACTAGGTAATGAAGCAGCAGCTGGACCAGGGAGATGGGGAAAAGGAAAGTTGCCTCCTTTGAACCATGCGACTAGTATAACTTCCTCCATTTTTGAAGAAGTACATGGTAAGAAATTGAACCTACGTCAATCTTTTCAGTTGAACAAAACCGTTTGGTATGTGTGTACATGGTAAGAAATTGTTTTTGTTTCTACTGATTTTTATATTTTGAAAGCATGTCTTAGAGGTTGTGCACTAGAGATGACAAAAATAATGCATATATTCTTCAAATATTAAATTGTCGGAAAAATAAATAAAATTGGCATCATGAAATACATGAACTATTCAGAAATTAATCTGCAAGTTTGATTCTTTGAGATTTTAAATTTTCTCGTGTTGTCTCCCCGTCCCCCCACCCAACCTCTCTGTCATTAAAAAGTTATGACGGTGATAAGGTAAAGGAATGAAAGGAAAAAAAAAGTGTTAGAAAGTATACCTCCAGATCTTCCACAAAAATATCTAATTGCGACTTTCGATTTGTCAAGCAAATTTTGTGATCAGAACTACAAGAGTATACAGAAGACGAGACGGCATTCCAATTGGGACGGAAGTACGAATGCAAGTTTTGTGCCTATGTCAAAAGTAGGCTTTTTCAGTTCAAAATAAGCAATAAGTATGGATCAAAACTTTTTCTTTTTGAAATGTTTCCTAGCTCAATAGTAACTGAAGATTCGATTATTGACAGAGTGTGCCTATGGTGTGGTTGGTTATAAGCCAAAAATGAATGTGAATTAAATATAAAAAATGTGCTGAACAACAGAGAACGAGCATGATCTGGGAAGAAGCATTCGATGTAACTGTAAAGGTTAATTGGATGCAAAATTGACATAAAAATTGTTTAAAATGTGTATTTCGGTTAATTTGGATAGTGAATTTCGGTTTTTGTATTGAATTAGAAGAAAAGCAGTTAAAGCGGTTATTTGAAGTACATACCTGACCTGAGTTTGTTTGTGGCAAATTGACATAAAAATTGTTTAAAATGTGTATTTCGGTTAATTTGGATATTGAATTTCGGTTTTTGTATTGAATTAGAAGAAAAGCAGTTAAAGCGGTTATTTGAAGTACATACCTGACCTGAGTTTGTTTGTCTATATGTGAGAGAGAGAGGGAGAGGTCATATCATCATATGATGAATTCATCATTTATCTCGATCCAATGATCTTGTCTCGTCTTATTCTGATACCTTTTCTCCAGGCTAGAACAATTGTAGATTCTCAGACAAGAAAGGGATGGCGGCAGACCCTCTTCTGGCAGGAATTGGAGACTCGGACAGTCTTTAATATGTAGCTCTTGAAGAGAAGTGAGGTGTTGAAGTGCCTCTCCTGGAAGGAATTCCAGACTCTTACAACTATTAATATATAGACTTCGAAGAACAGTAAGGTGTGCAAGTCCCTTTCCATCCAAAGATTTCAGAGTTGAAAGTTCCTTGATCCAGAGAGCGTGAAGAGTGGTAGGGAGCAGCTGTTGCTTGAGCAACGTCTCCAAGATTTCATCACTTCCCCTGCCACCAATCATAAATTCTTCAAGGGAGACAAGTGCTTGCAGACCCCAGTTACAGTAGTCTCCTCCCACTGATGAAGATGAAGCCCTCAGTCTCTCACAATTATAAATGCTAAAATCTCGGAGGTTGGGAGGCAAACCCCCATCTTCTGCAATTGACTCCAGATTTGGAAGATCTCTTATATCCAAATCTTGAAGGGCTGTGAGGGTGTGAATGCGTTCAGGTAATGACTTTAACTTATCGCATCTGCGGAACTCCAATCGAGTCAGGTTGGGAGTGGGCAATCCTCCCTGCGGAAAACACACAAGATTTGGACACCCCGAGATATCCAATTCATTGAGATGATTTAGATTCTCAACCGCTCCTTCTTCTTCAATCAAGCAAAGCGATTCCAGATTCTCACAATTGCCAATCATAAGTGTCGTCAATTTAGGAAAAATGCCCAAGGGGAAGGACCTCATTGAATCACAGCTATTACATATACTCAAACAGTGGAGCGATGTTAATTTGGCCAACATCTCATGAGGTAGGAATTCTAATCTCCTACAACTTTCTATGTAAAGTGAAGTCAACGAAGTGGGTAGGCCATCTTCAGGGAACGACGACAGGGTTGGACAATTCCAGAGACTCAAACTTTGAAGACGATTGATGTTGGGCAAGCATTGTATGTCATTAAAATTTCTAATCCTAAGTCGGGACAGGAGTTTTGTCTCTAGTAATGATAACAGACTTGTTTGGCATCCATCTTCTATTTCCAATTCTTGAAGAGAATTGTAGTTGAGATTGGTACTAGTAGTAGCAGTGGCTCTTTGATCATGTAAAACTCCACACCCTTCCACGCTAAGCTTCTTCAAGCAAGGCAGATCACAAGGCAAGCTTCCTCTCAGTTTCGGACACATTTCTAGAATTAGCTCCTGGAGACGAGGAAAGTCTGGACCTCCACTCCCACTTGGTACCCATTCCTCCCACTCTGCCATCTCCGTAAACTCCAGCTTCTCCAGCGATTGAAATGGCTGAAATGGCTGACCATACAACTCAAGACCTAACGTCCTAAGAAATTTCATCTTGCGTATGAAGAGCTCCTTAAGAGCAGGTAGCTGTCCAAGCGGTGGCAACTCGAAGCAATAATGACAGCCTACGAGGCGCATAACTTTTATTTTATTGAAGGCAGAGTCTCCTAACCAGTTTGGGAAGCTAGTCCCACAATAAAATTTGACGGTCAATTTCTCCAAATTCATGCAAGGTTGGAGCTTGTCAAGTACATCTCTCACCTTTTCGGAATGATCGGCATCTTCGGAGCTCCATGCCAACTCTAACTCCTTGAGATCTTTCTTGTTTTTCAAATTAGCTCGCCAGGCATCCCTACCATCAACTACATTATTAAGCTTCAAAATAGAAAGTTTTCCTTCAAGATGAGACAACTCCCTCAATTCTCCAATAGTCGACCCATTAGATTTCCCCACACAAAAAGTAGTCAATGTTCTCAAACTTTTTAAGACAACTCCCCCAATTCACCAATAGGCGACCCAGTAGATTTCCCCACAACAAAAGTAGTCAATGTTCTCAAACTTTTTAGTCTACCCATTTGCACCGGCATCTCTTGAATTTGTGTTCCACTAAAATCAAG
>NW_018923616.1:21151-40361 GCF_002207925.1 Prunus avium
TCTTTACATATAATAGACGACAGTTCTTTCAAAACAACCATGTCTTTACCAAAAAAAGGACACTTGATTTTTAAAAGACGACGCTTGTCATACCTGCTGTCGTTGTTTTTTGGTCAGATTTTAACTCTGAAGAAAACCTTTTTAATAAGACGACGCTTTTTTATTTGTGTGTGTCGTTATAAAAAAATATTCAACAGTACCTCCGTTATTTAGTTGTTTAAGTCACTTATCCACGACGGTTTTTTGTTACCGTCGTCTTTTTAAATACAACGATGGTTTTTTCTTCTACCGTCGTCTGTTTCTGGTCGTCTTTTCCACTTTTTGTAGTAGTGCATATTTTGGTTTCTTCAACTACTGGAACATCTCAGGCAGAAAACTGAAAAAGAAGTTCAATTCTCTTTATCAGATGCTTGGCCTGTGTTTGGCTTTTTCTCTCTCTTTTTTTGAAAAAATTTGCTTGGCACGAAGCCCCCAAGTATTTTGGGGTTTGCATGTGTAATTTGCTCAATGGCATGAACGATGGATTCACCAAAGCCCCCGACCCTCTTACAAGGTCTTGTTTCGCTTGGGAATGGAGATCTAAGACACGAACAAAGGGCGCATGTCAGTAAACCATATTATGCTTGTTCTGTAGAGTGGATAGCCAACAAAAGAAAAAAAAAAAAAAAAAAGGAAAGAGGGCATGTTCTTATCTTTCTATTTTTTCTGGTTTATTGCTTCTGGTCTTCTTCTTTGGAGATATTGGTGAAGATGGCGGCCTGATCCCCAGCAAAGTCGCCAATTTATGTGGGGGCTTTTTCGTTCCGACAGCTTCAAATGGGTTGGGCTGCCGTAAGGAGCAAATGGGTAAAATTACCAACTGTGTCTGAGTTCAAGAATCAGACCCCAAGAATGCTTCGAAAGGGTAGCGGAGCCTTAGGAAGCACCCTGATTATCTTCACCAACAAAAAGACAATTGCTTGCAGATAAATATTATGGCTTGGCATGAGAAGCTTGTGGTATGGGAGTTGAGCATTCATGAGTTTAGCATGAGAGAGAGAAGGCTTGGGTTTCCTATGAGAAACCGAGGCTCAAAGTGTGGGGAGAAGGGATTTTAAGAGGGTTTGTTGAGGAGAGGGAGAGAGAGATATGAGGGAAGAAGAATGGGTGGCTTGGGTAATTTTCCGGCAGCTTGACAAAAGCTCTATCAAGCTTTGGAATAGCTTGTCAGAAGAGAAAATGGGAGGATATGGAGGAATATGGCTCGAAATTGCTAGGTTTTAGATATGAGAGATGATGCTTGCTCTCTGAATGTGGGTTATGGGAAAGAAAGGAAGAAGATGGAAGCATAGGTGACTTTAGCAAATTTCCAGCAACTTGACGAAAGCTTTGTTAGGCTACTGGGTGGCTTGACAGAAGAGAAAAATGGAAGCAATGGAAGAACATGGCTTGAAATCGAAGGGTTCCAGAGATGAGAGGTGATGCTTGCTATCTCAAGCCTCCCTCCCCCTTTTCTTCACTTTCTTCCATTTAATCTTGTTTGGTGAAACTTCCCCAACCTGAATCCATAGGCACGCAGTTTTTTGGGGTTCCAAGGTCCTTAGGCAGCAGGACTTCTCCATGTGGGTGAGGCGCCACCCACTTTTCCTTCTTGTTTTCTCACCAAAGCTTGAAGAGGAAAGAATGGGTAAGGGTGCTGGTCAAAAGGTGATTTACTTCCATCAGCACATGGGTTTGCTTGGTTTTGATGGGTTGGCTTTGATCTGGTTTTAACAAAGATGCTGGATATTTTCCACGATGCTGGGCTGGGCTATTGGTATTTTGTTTCCAGCGACCTGTGAGTTTCCAACAGCTTATTTGATCAAGGTGCTGGATATTTTGGCTGATGTGAGACTTTTCCAAGTGTTTGCAGGCCATTGGATATTTTCCTAAGCTATTGGGTTTTCTCTCTCATGCTTACCCATATGTTTGGGCTTAAGGAATGGGCTTGAGTTTTGGTGCTCCCAAGTAGCCCAAAACTTCCACTACTTGGACCATCAATGGGCCTCGTGAATACTCGTAACCATCAATACCACAACCAGCTCAGCAAGCCCCAGGCATTCGTGTGGCTTGGGCCCACTTAAGCTTGTAGCGTGGCATGTTGCTTATTTGCTTGGCGTGGCACATGTGCAAGCGCATATAACGAACTCTTGCGTACCCAAGTTGGGTTTTTCCCAAGTTGGGTGTCTTATTGGGCTAGAAATATATTTGGGCCAAGCCTTGGAATTTTTGGAACTCAACAACCGTCTTTCTGGAGAGCTACCAATTTCTCTACCATCCAGCAATATTCGGACAATTGATTTGTCCAACAATCACTCCTTTGGTGCAATTCCATCTTCATTCTTCCAACAAGCAAGCAACTAAACTAGTTTCAATGTCAGCAACAATAGCTTCACAAGGTATATCCCATCCTCTATTTGTCTCCAACATTCTTCTCCCTTCCTTAGGCTATTGGATTTTTCTTCCAATGTATTTAATGGCGACCTTGCTCCTGGGTTAGGGAAGTGTTCTGAACTGCAGGTTTTTCGTGCCAGTCATAATAACCTGTCAGGATTACTTCCAGAAGATATTTATAATGCTACCAAATTTGAAGAAATTGCATTAACTCTCAATTCACTACATGGGGCCATTTAGTGATAAAATTGTCAACCTTACCAACCTTGCTATCCTTGACCTCTCCTTTAATCATTTTGGCGGTGAGCTTCATCTCAATTTGGGGAAGCTCTCCGAGTTGAAGTTTGTGACCTTTGATTTCAACAATTTAGAAGGTGATTTGCCCCCATCTTTGATGAATTGCACAAACCTTGTAGAACTGCGTCTGGGAAACAACAACTTGAGAGGAGATATCTCCTTGCTTGATTTCTCAGGACTAAGTCAACTTACTAAACTTGACCTAAGGATCAATAACTTCACTAGTACGGTTCCAGTAAGCCTTTACTCATGTAGGTCCCTAAAAGCCATTCAGTTGACTTGGAATCATCTAAAGGGTCAAATACAAGTTGAGATTATTTCATTGAAATCCTTGTCTTTCCTCTCACTTGGTTACAACCAATTCACCAACCTTACAGGGGCAATGAAGATATTGATGAGTTGCAGAAGTCTTCACGCACTCTTGCTTAGTGGTTCCTTTGTGGGTGAGGGAATGCCATCTGATGATGACATGGTTGATTTTGATGGATTCCAAAATCTTCGGCTCTTGGGTTTGGTTCTTTCTGACCTCACCGGTCAAATACCTTTATGGTTATCAAAGCTCAAGAATCTAGAGATATTGGCTCTGGGTTTTAATCAAATCACAGGGCCAATTCCAAGTTGGTTGGGGACTCTTCCTAGACTGTTTTATATAAGCTTGTCACACAACCAAATTTCAAGTGAATTTCCACAGCAACTTTTTCGACTACCAAGGTTTCTGTATGAACCAATGACATCTCAAGTAGACAAATATGAATTTGAATTTCCTGGAACCAATTGTGTCTCAAGGAGACAAATATGAATATGAATTTCCTGTTTTCAGCAGCAGCATCAGCATAACTGCAAATCAAACTTTTCTATTGCATGCAAAAATTGTATTTTTATCCAGCAACGATAAACTTATCTAACAATAACATTTGTGGTTATATACCTGCTGAGATCGGCTAATTGCAACTTTTCTACAAGTTGGCTCTTGACTCCAACAACTTCTCCGGCATCATTCCAGACCAAATATCTAACCTAAAAAATTTAGAGGTTTTGGACCTCTCCATGAATCATTTGTTTGGAATAATCCCATCATCATTAGTGAGCCTTAATTTCTTGAAAGAATTTAATGCCTCTTACAATAATCTTGAAGGACCAATACCAACAGGCAACTCCAAAGTTTCAATGCTTTTGCCTTTGAGGGGAATTCAAAACTTTGTGGTGCCCCACTTCCAAATAAGTGCGGACCAAGTAAGGGAGTTGATGCAGATAACAAGAACAACAAAGACGTGAACAATGGACTTCATCAACTTCCGTGGTTTTATATCTTTGTAGCATTGGGGTTCATAGTAGGATTTTGGGGAGTTTGTGGTTCTTTAATTATTAACAAGACATAGAGATATGCGTATTTTCGATTCATAGACAATCTACAAGATATGCTCCTCTATGTGATGATAACAGTCCCTTTCAACATGATGAAAAGAAGGCTTAAATGCTAGATATATATTATTAATATTGTACTTTTTATTTTGCATTTTCAGTTTGCTTTATCCTTTTTCTTCTTCCTCTTCTTCTTCTTCATTTCAAAGTAACGAGTCCAATTTTCCTATTACCAAATCCCTTGTGCCTCCATGTTTCCTCCATATATCTTTCGACACGTGTCTTATGACTAAACATAAATTTAACACTGTTAACAATATTTCAACACAATAATATTGAAAAACATACAAGTTCCTCCTCGTCATCTCTTTCGTTCACCACCGCCACCTCCATGTCAGCCCAAATCATGTCGTCCATCTCCAGTACCACAACCATTCACCTTATCTTTTGTGCATCTCATTCTCGTTCCTTGCTTTAGTACTTTTCTTATCTAATTTCCATTTGATTCTCAAAGTTGTGGCCAAATCTAAAGAAAAAGTTGTTATATTGATTAAAAAAAACTCAATTATTCAAAGCCAAAATTCTCTCAAGCTTGGCCAATATTGCATCCATTCAAGATATTCACCATGAGCGACAAACAATAACCCAACAAGTGCTAGTTTGTATGTGGATTTTGGTGTGGTCTTTAATATCGCTGAACCCCATATGAAATTTCCAAGCTTTCCTTTGTGGGTTTTTCTTATTGATCAATTCTTGGTCATTGCAGTGCTCGAGTGATGTTTCCTTGGGCCAAATCCTTAATATGGAAGTACTTTCTCTATGTGGGTTTGAGGGTTTCTTGAAGCAAATGGACACGGTGAGGTGGTGGGTATGATGAATGGGCGTGGTGGTGGAGATTAGATATAAATTGGGTGTCCCGTCATCCTATGGAGGCATAAACAAACCCACGGCGGATCTGATGAACTTGGGGTTCGGAGGAGAAAGAACAAGGCTCCCTTTTTGCTGAACGAAATAGATGAGGCGAGGAAATGGGGTTCTTTTTTTAAAATAAATTTTATTATGTTGAAAGAAACAGTGTTAAGTTTCTGTTAAGTCATGGAACACGTGTCAAAAATATAAGGAGGAAACATGGAGGCACATGGGATTTGGTAATAGGAAAATTGGTCTCCAAAGTAACTGGACTCAAATTTAAAGGACATGTGCTGTTCGGTTCATAAAGTTGTCATGACACATCCTATAACATGGATATTGGCAAGCCAAATTAGATATTTCCTGTGCTTGAAAGCGGATGATATAATTTCTGGTCACGCCAGATTCACCTGACAAATTTTTGACTGCATTGTCGTCGGATGGACCTCTTCCATGAAGCCCTGAAAGAAAACAAATGCTTGTACGGAGTCACCACTTTGGCTAGCACTTTACCCCTTACGGGCCGACCCGGTGTGAACGGGGATTAGTCTGGGTTGTGGTTAAGGCTTAAAGGTGCCACCCATAGTTGGGGTTCATCCAGAACCACCTCGTGGTTCAGACCAAAAAAAAAAAAAAAACAAATGCAAATAACTACCCAGAATTTAAAATCAGCCAAATGTTTAAAAAAGAAGAAGAAGAAGAAGAAGAAGACTCTCTCTCTCTCTCTCAAAAACCAAAGACTTAAAATTGAAATGAAAATTCACGACTTACAGCCAGCGCCAACAATATAAAGCAAACGGAGGAGCTTTGGGGCTGGGGGCCCGCTAATTCTTCTCCACTCATTTCTCTTATCTTCTCTTCTTCATATTTTTCTGTGCGAGAAGTTGAGAACTGAGAAAGATCACGACCTGTTTTTGGTCCGAACCTGGTATCTCGAGAGGTGAAAGGAATTTAGTTTGACTGGAGGATAATGCACTCTTCTTATCTCTCAAATTTTACTTGGCAAGGTTCCAAAGAATGCTCTTAGATCAAAACATTATGTATGGATAGTATGAATTGCCTAAACAAGAATTCTTGAACAGCGTACAACCAGAGCTATTACTCACTACATGAAAAAAATTTCATTAATGAAAGATGCAAATCCAGGTTATTTGATGAAACAAGCCCCATAGTTTTAGCAAATCTGTAGTTTGCTTAAACAAATTTTTTTTTTACCGTATTAGTCTAAACATTTTGGGATATTAAATCTTGTCTTAATGTACAGTTAGGTCATATTGGGATTCTTATGTGTTCGTCACTCAGAGGGTTGTATGGGGTTGCCTTTTACCAATTGTGAATGCTGGGTAAAAAATGCACTTTGGATTATTGTATGAGCTAGCAGACAAGTTATGTCGAGTCCTTAGTTTCGAATACCCAACCCCGCCACGCGACAAAAGGAACCAATGCTATTTCAATGCCTTACTAGTTAGACATTAATGTGACATTGATATGTTAACCTAACACACCATTCCCCAAAGTCAAACTTGCTTTTCCCACTTTGTCTTTGCTTCCCCAAAGTCTTCCTCACATGCATAAAGTTTTCTCAATCAAAAAAACAAAACCACCGAAAGTACTTGTGAAGCCAACAAAGTCTAGGTAGGTGGCCATAACAGAACACATCACATGCCATCAAATTTAAGCCAATTCCAACACAATTGAGTCGGCTAGACTTAAATACAATTTTGTGGGGTTTAATATATCCATGAATTTACTCCGAGCGTGTCATCTTTTATGCCTTTCGTCTTTTGCTTGATGTACCATTTTTCTAAAGTTCATCTGTTTTGGTCATGTAGTTGACAGATGGTAGTGACTTGTGAATGAAGAGCGAAGAATGAGATTTGCTACGAAGTTTCTGCTTCTCCTGCAGTGTAACATGAATAGGATGTCAATGTATGTAATGTTAATTAAGATAAGGCTTGACCAGCGCACTAGAACTCTCAAGCCATGTCTGGCATGCATGCCGTATTAAATAACACCATATATCTTCCAAGTTTCCAAGAAAAATGATCAACACATGCCGCTTCCCTAGATTTGTTGGCAGGTCTTAGGTTCGAGGACTGGCATTGATCGAATCCATGTATTACTAGAAAATTATCAACACGAAAACAACTTAGACGCTCATCTTGGCCCTCTTTAGACCTAATGTGGTCTACAATTTTGCTACATTAGTTGATAGTAACTACTAGAAGGTCTGGTCCTCTCATCGTGACTCTCTCTGGACCTAATGTGGTTTAAAATTTTGGCTACATTAGTTCAAATCTCTCTTCAACGTATAGAAGGGGTTTGAAGAATTTGTATTGTATGGTTATGGTTGTTTGCCAATTTCTTACTTTGAGTACTTTGAAGGCCTTGTGGACTTTAAATTAAGTAGGTCAAGTCCACTCCTGGTTGCATTAGTGGCCCCCAGTAGACCTAATGTGGTTTACAATTTTGGCTACATTAGTTGAAATCTCTCTTCAATGTATAGAAGGGGTTTGAAGAATTTTTATTGTATGGTTATGGTTGTTTGCCAATTTCTTACTTTGAGTACTTTGAAGGCCTTGTGGACTTTAAATTAAGTAGGTCAAGTCCACTCCTGGCGGCATTAATGGGAATATCTCCTCAACCACACAATTTGCATTGTGGTTGTTGTTTGCCGACTTCTCAATTTGCAGTGATGTTTGCATACTTTTCAAGGATCGTTGCTCTTATATATGTAAATACATGTGAGCAACGGCACATACACAAAGCAACATGCTAGTGCAAGCTTATAACCTAATGGCTCATGCCTTCCTTCTCTTCCTCTTATTCACTTACATTATATCTACAAATATTCATGCCTGCAAACAAATTGAACGCGACTCCCTCCTGTCCTTTGCCTCCACTCTCTCTTCTCCTCCTTTAAATTGGACATCCATTGATTGCTGTCGCTGGAAGGGCGTCACTTGTGATCCAGATGGTTGTGTCACCCGTTTGCTGTTGCCTTCCATAGGGCTTAAAGGAGGTATCTCTCCCTCTTTACTTGGAAATCTCACACATCTCACCCACTTGAACCTTTCCCACAATTCACTATATGGTTCACTTGAAACTCAGTTCTTCTTGTCTTTGAATCGACTTGAGATCCTTGATTTGAGCTATAACCGTCTTTCTGGAGAGCTACCACTTTCTCTACCATCCAGCAATATCCGGACAGTCGATTTGTCCTGCAATCACTTCTTTGGTGCAATTCCATCTTCTATCTTCCAACAGGCTAGCAACTTGACAAGTTTCAATGTCAGCAACAATGCCTTCACCGGGTATGTTCCGTCCTCTATTTGTCTCCATTCTTCTCCCTCCCTTAGGCTATTGGATTTTTCTTCCAATGTATTCAGTGGCAACCTTGCTCTTGGGCTAGGGAAGTGTTCCAAACTGCAGGTTTTTCGTGCGAGTCACAATAACCTCTCAGGATTACTTCCAGAAGATATCTATAATGCTACCAAACTTGAAGAAATTACATTACCTCTCAATTCACTACATGGAGCCATTAGTGATAAAATTGTCAACCTCACAAACCTTGCCATCCTTGACCTCTACTTTAATCATTTTGGCGGCGAGCTTCCTCTCAATTTGGGGAAGCTCTCCAAGTTGAAGTTTGTGACCTTTGACTTCAACAATTTAGAAGGTGCTTTGCCCCCATCTTTGATGAATTGCACAAACCTTGTAGAACTGCATTTGAGATCCAACAACTTGGAAGGAGATATCTCCATGCTTGATTTCTCCAAACTTAGTCAACTTACTAAACTGGATCTAAGGAACAATAACTTCACTGGTACGGTTCCAATAAGTCTTTACTCATGTCGGTCCTTAAAAGCCATTGGATTGAGTAGAAATCATCTAGAGGGACAAATACAAGTTGAAATTCTTTCATTGAAATCCTTGTCCTTCCTCTCAATTGGTTTCAACCAATTCACCAACCTCACAAGAGCAATGAAGATATTGATGAGTTGCAAAAGTCTTCACGCACTCATTCTTTCTGCTGCCTTTAAAGGTGAGGGAATGCCATTTGATGATGACATGGTTGATTTTGACGGATTCCAAAATCTTCGAATTTTAAGTTTGGCTGGTTCTGACCTCACTGGTCGAATACCTGTATGGTTATCAAAGCTCAAGAATATAGAGGTATTGATGCTGGGTGATAATCAAATCACAGGGCCAATTCCAAGTTGGTTGGGGACTCTTCCTAGACTGTTTTATATAGACATGGGTAGTAATCAAATCACAAGGCCAATTCCAAGTTGGTTGGGGACTCTTCCTAGACTGTTTTATATAGACTTGTCAGACAACCAAATTTCAGGTGAATTTCCAAAGCAACTTTGTAGACTACCAAGGTTGATTTATGAAGCAGAAGACCAATATGAACTTGAATTGCCAGTCTTCAGCAACATAAATACTGGAAATCAACTTTTTCATAAATTGTCTTCTTTTCCAGCAATAATAGACTTATTTAACAATAACATGAGTGGTCATATACCTACTGAGATCGGCCAATTGCAGCTTCTCTACGAGTTGACTCTTTACTCCAACAACTTCTCAGGCGTCATTCCAGACCAAATATCTAACTTAAAAAAGTTAGAGGTTTTGGACCTCTCCAATAATCACTTGTCTGGAATAATCCCATCGTCATTGGCAAGCCTTCATTTCTTGAAATATTTTAATGCCTCATACAATAACCTCGAAGGACCAATACCAACAAGCACCCAGCTCCAAAGCTTCAACGCTTCTGCCTTTGTGGGGAATCCAAAACTTTGTGGTGTCCCACTTCCAAATAAGTGTGGACCAAATAAGGGCATTGATGCAGATAAAAAGAACAACAAAGACGTGCACAATGGGCTTCATCAACTTCCATGGTTTTATATTTTCACTGCGTTGGGGTTCATAGTGGGATTTTGGGGAATATGTGGTTCTTTAATTATTAACAAGACATGGAGATACACATATTTTCGATTCATAGACAATCTACAAGATAGGGTCTATGTGCACATCAACATGATGAAAAAAAGGCTTAGAGGCTAGATATATATTATTAATATTGTACTTTTTATTTTGCATACTCAGTCCAAAGATATGAAAACTGATGCATATGCATGTAACACGGTTGGCAATTGTGAAGGATTGATGTCTATGTCTATGTTTTGGATTGGAATTCCCTTGCTGCTGTGCTTTGGCATGTGGGGCTCAAAGGTTATGTTTGAATATTGAAGTCTCCATTTGTTTTCATGTCTTTTAACAAATGGAGCGTATGGTAAGCGCCCTCATGCCTTGAATCATTTATCATCAAAATATTTAATATCCTAACTGATCATGCATTTCATACTTTGACAAAAAAATTTGTGGACTTTGTCTATACACACGAGGAAGAAACACATACATATGTAGGTGTGCGTTCAGGGCTTCTAAGCCAATGAAGACATTCAGAATTTCATTTTGGAGTGGAGAAGCTTGTGCTAGGCGCATATTTGTGTATGGGAGCATGAGTCATATTGATAACATATGTTACCAATATGAAGTATCTTGTAAAACTAATCACTTAGCCCAAATAGATGCATTTGAATAACTCTAGGGGCATGTCAGTACCCAAATCAAGTATCCGCTCTTTTTACTCCCATTTCATTGAAAAGCATGGCAAAGCCCGTCATGAAGCAGCCTATATGTTCAATTCTGGTGGTTTTTCAAAGTAATTGGAGTCAAATATTATATGTCTCTATCTCTCTCTCCCTCTCTCTCTCCCCGTCAACCCCCTCCTCCTCCCAATATTTTTCATCGATTGGTCCTCCCTCAATCAATTAAACAATCTAGACGAAACCCAAAAAGCAATTATATGTATCATTTTCTCTCTCAGTGCTTGTGCTTGACTTAGTAACTTAAATACAGGGACAATGGTGAATACAACCCAATTCACTTCATCATTAGTTGATACCATTCAACAATACAAACAAAACCCACAAAGCAATTATACAAAGAAATTATTCTCTCTCAGTCTCGGTGATTGTGCTTGCTTTAGTAACTTAAAGACAAGAACAAGTGATCAAAACCAAGGTCTAAAATATCGAGGGTTTTAGAAATATCGGTGGTCCAAAAACACGGATATATCGATGGAAATATAGAGAAAATATCGATATCTGTAAAAATTGAATAAAAACTATGGAAATTATGAGAAAAACTTGGAAATTTTTATTGAAATTTTAGAGGATGTTTATTTAGTCAATTATCTACTATTTTATCACAAAAAATTGGAAGGGAATGCATTGCATAGTAGTTTCACTAAAATACCCAAAATGGGGGCTGAAATTATAAAAATACCCAACACCCAAAACACTTTATAAACATACCAAAAACTCATCATTACACACACTCAAAACCCATTTATAAACATACCCAAAACCCATCATTACACACATACCCAAAACCTATTTTGGGTATGTTTCTATGTTTAAATAGTGCTTGGGTATTTTTATAAATACATGTCTAGGATTGGGTATTTTTATATATAATAATTTACTACACCTTCTTTACCCTTTTGCTTTATATATAGATAGATAATAGATAATACACCTCCATAATAATATAATAAATAACATTAAAATAAGCTTGTACAAAGTTTTTTTCCCTTGTTTTTGTCAAAAGCCTGTAGAAAGTTGAAGAGGCAGTATAAATATTAACGTTGTAGCTTCTAATCACAAATTCATGAGCAATGTGTTGGATAAGGCCGGGCAAGAGGATGGGAAAGGAGAGGGGTTTGGATCCCCCTGTGTGTGCGACAGCGGTTTTAGCATTTTTCAATATCTTTTTCAGTTCCATATCACAACATTTTCATTAGTGGAAATATATCTTCGACGTGTAGAGGGGTTTCATTAGTCCAGACTTAGTCAATAACTTTACTGGTAGGTCCTTCCTCTCAATTGGTTTGGCAATGTCACAGGAGCAATGAAAATACTAATGCGTTGCACAAGAGTCTTCGCACGCTCTTCCTGTCAGAATCCTTTATAACCGCATCGCTTTCAAGCTAACTATAAGAAAATTAAAAAAATTAGATGCAAGTGGTCGGGGCTCATTTTATTGCTACCAAGAAACGTTATTATTATAGAATAGTGGGTAACAAAAGAAAAACACAAACAAAATAGAAAGTGGGAGAAATTGACAAACACATCCACCCCCTCCATCTTTGGTCCTGGTTGGGGCTCGTTTTATTGCTATCAATATATTTAGCGAGTAGTTGTTAAGTTGTGCCCACTCAGAGGGTTGAACATTATTGCTATCAATATATTTAGCGAGTAGTTGTTAAGTTGTGCCCACTCAGAGGGTTGAACATTATTGCTATCAATATTTTCGCTGAGTGCTTGTGCTTGTGCTTTGCTTAGTAACTTAAATACAGCAACAATGGTGAATATACAACCCAATTCACTTCGTCATTAGTTCATTCATCCCATTCAACAATACAAAAACAAAACCCACAAGGCAATTGATACAGATTAAGAGAGATTATTTAGAAGCAAGATTAGTGGCAGACATGCCCATATATCTCAGGCCATGTCACTCTCAAGCAAGGTTAATTAGTGAAAAATAACAACATATATCTTCCAAATTTCCATGAAAAATTATCACTATATATCACGGCAACAACTTTGAGTACTTTGTGAAGCCCTCAAATTAAGTTGGTCAAGTCCTCTCCTGGTGGCCCCCTCTTAATACCCAAAGGGGTCCTCTCTTTGGTTTCATTACTGGAAAATATATCTTCGACGTATAGAGGGGTTTCAATATCAGTAATTTGCATTCATTACTGGAAACTATTGTTGATTTTTCCAGACTTACTCACTTCTTTGGTGCAATTCCATCTTCATTCTTCCAACAAGCTAGCAACTTGACAAGTTTCAATGTCAGCAACAATACCTTTACTGGGTATGTTCCGTCCTCTATTTGTCTCCATTCTTCTCCCTCCCTTAGGCTATTGGATTTTTCTTCCAATGTATTCAATGGCAACCTTGCTCCTGGGCTAGGGAAGTGTTCCAAACTGCAGGTTTTTCATGCCAGTCACAACAACCTCTCTGGATTACTTCCAGAAGATATCTATAATGCTACCAAACTTGAAGAAATTTCGTTACCTTGCAATTCACTACATGGAGCCATTAGTGATAGAATTGCCAACCTCACCAACCTTGCAATCCTTGACCTCTACTTTAATCATTTTGGCGGCGAGCTTCCCCCCAATTTAGGGAAGCTCTCCAAGTTGAAATTGGTGACCCTTGATTTCAACAATTTAGAAGGTTCTTTGCCCCCATCTTTGATGAATTGCACAAACCTTGTGGAACTGCGTTTGGGATCCAACAACTTGGAAGGAGATATCTCCATTCTTGATTTCTCCAGACTTAATCAACTTACTAAACTGGATCTAAGGAACAATAACTTCACTGGTACGGTTTCAGTAAGCCTTTACTCATGTAAGTCCCTAAAAGCCATTGCATTGGGTAGAAATCATCTAGAGGGACAAATAGAAGCTGAGATTCTCTCATTGAAATCCTTGTCCTTCCTCTCGCTTGGTTTGAACCGATTCACCAACCTCACAGGGGGGCAATGAAGATATTGATGAGTTGCAAAAGTCTTCACGTACTCATTCTTACTGGTGCCTTTGAAGGTAGGGGAATGCTATTTGATGATGACATGGTTGATTTTGATGGATTCCAAAACCTTCGGTTCTTCGGTTTGGGTTATTGTGGCCTCACTTGTCAAATACCTGTATGGTTATCAAAGCTCAAGAATATAGAGATATTGCTTATGGGTAGTAATCAAATCACAAGGCCAATTCCAAGTTGGTTGGGGACTCTTCCTAGACTGTTTTATATAGACTTGTCAGACAACCAAATTTCAGGTGAATTTCCAAAGCAACTTTGTAGACTACCAAGGTTGAATATTGCATCTCAAGCATAAGACCAATATGAATTTGAATTGCCTCTCTTCAGTAGCGTAAATGTTGGAGATCCACTTCCTCTACCTCAAAAATTGTCTTCTTTTCCACCACTAATAGACTTATATAACAATAACATTAGTGGTTATATACCTGCTGAGATCGGCGAATTACAACTTCTCCAGGAGTTGGATCTTAACTCTAACAACTTCTCTGGCGTCATTCCAGACCAAATATCTAACTTTAAAAATTTAGAGGTTTTGGACCTCTCCAGGAATCACTTGTCTGGAATAATCCCATCGTCATTGGCGAGCCTTAATTTCTTGAAAATATTTAATGCCGCATACAATAATCTCAAAGGACCAATACCAACAAGCTCCCAGTTCCAAAGCTTCGACGCTTTTGCCTTTGAGGGGAATCCCAAAACTTTGTGGTGCCCCACTTCCAAATAAGTGCAGACCAAATAAGGGCATGGATGCAGATAATGAGAACAACAAAGACGAGGGCAATGGGCATCATCGACTTCCATGGTTTTATATTTTCGCTGCGTTGGGGTTCATAGTAGGATTTTGGGGAGTCTATGGTTCTTTAGTTATTAACAAGACATGGAGATATGCGTATTTTCGATTCATCGACAATCTACAAGATAGGCTCTATGTGATGATAATAGTCTCCCTCAACAGGATGAAAAGAAGGCTTAGAGGCTAGATATATATTATTAATATTGTACTTTTTAGTTTGCATTTTCCGTTTGCTTTCACTTTTACACGTAATATAGCTCATATAAGTGTCATAATATGGATGGACTAAGTTGATATTTTTCCATTTTAAGTACTATGTGATCATACGACCGTACTACACTATAAAATAGAGAATTACCATTCTTGCACCAAAAAGAATAAAAATAGGGATTTGTTATAACCCGAGGACTTAAAAGAATTTCATTTTTCTTTTACTAAAATTCATGAGTTTATAATTGAAACAGACTATAAAGAGTTTGAGCAGCGGTGCAAGAACGCAGCCCAAGAGAGGGATAAACGCACGAGAAGATGGAACAGAGGGATCAAAAGTGAGCAGTGGGCAACAAAAGAAAAACACAAACAAAATAGAAAGTGGGAGAAATTGACAAAATAAACAGAACGGTTAGTCCACTACAAATAGAAAAATTCAAAGTAATAATTGTAGACAATTGAATCCTCAAATAGTAGACAAATGAATGGTTTATTTTTCCCAATTGATGAATATATTGACTACATAAGTTATCAACGATTCTACATCGTGAATAGATATGAACCTCATAAAACATCAGCGATAAATTTCGTCCAACTTTACCAACTTTCCAATATTGAATTACCAAGATAAATAAACTTTCCATATTTCAATTGTTATTATTATTTGCTATTAAGAAATTTTCTTGCCCCTACAACCTTTGATTATTGAGAATTATGATTTTTAACTAAAAAAAGTTAAAAAGAAACAGAAAGAATGCATGATCCGTGAATAATAAAAAAAGTTTTGAGCATAGAAAAAAAAGTTATCATTGAAAGGCTTAGCTGTTTCCAAGAAACAACGTCGCCAGCCTATCATAGCAGACTTGAGAGCGTAGGGGCATGGTCGTCTTTCACCATCAAGCAGCGGCAAACTTGGAAAGAATGACTATCCTCCAGTTTTGAATTTTCTTAGAAGAATCATCAACAAGAAAACAACTTTGAACATGAATAGGACGTCAATGTATAATGTTGGATCAGGCTTGACTGGCACTGCCACTCTCAGGCCATATCTATCTGGGCAAGAAAAATAACACCATATCCGTATATCTTCCAAATTCCATGAAAAATTATCATCATAATGAAAGAAAACACCAATGAGGCAAAGCACACGTCAAACTTGTGGAGATAAGATACTCAAAAGACAAACTTGTGCAACAGTGGGGGCCCTAGAGACAGTTAAGAACGGTGAAACATGATTTCATTGTAACCCAAGAGAGTTCTCCCTTTGCTATGGCTAAACTTATCCAAGACCCGCAGATTGCACAGAGAATGGGTATAGAATAGAAGCACGACGGCATGTGTCAGATTCATTCTCTACAAAAATATTTGGTCAGCATTTGAACATAGCAAAGTCAAACAATACGGGTAGAATATTTTTCAGGTTGTATTTCATTCTCCAAAAGTAGGTATTTATAGTACAAGGATGTAACCCTAGTAGGGTCAAACTAGGAAACAAGATAAAATCCTAATTACACAATATATGTACAAAAGAAAAGAAATATTGTCCTAATAAACTAGGAAATAAATATTCTAATTAAGCTAGGATCTCGCTAACACTCCCCCTTAAGTTGGAGCAAAGATGTTACGCATGTCCAACTTGTCAAGCGAGTTGAGAAAGACCGTAGTAGACACAACTTTTGTAAGAACATCTGCCAGTTAATACTCTGATGAAATAAACGGAAAAGAAATAATTTCAGCATCCAACTTCTCTTTAACAAAATGTCGATCAACCTCCACGTGCTTTGTACGATTATGTTGCACAGGGTTATGCGCAATTGCAATTGTAACTTTATTATCACAATACAAATTCATGGGTTTCTGGGGTCCAAACCCAAGATCTCTCAACAATCTTCTCAACCATAGTATCTTGGACACACCTTGAGCCATCCCACGATACTCGGCCTCAGCACTAGACCTAGACACCACCTTTTGCTTTTTACTCCTCCAAATAACAAGATTACCACCAACAAAAAGGGGGAGTAATTAGTCTGACAAGAAACCCCATCAACAGTCAGTTTCCATGATGATCAATTTTGATCTTCTGACAACCAACTCTCTTATCTCTCGCAAATCTTTTGTAAACCCAACTTGCTCTGATGCAAAGCCCTCACTAGTATAGGAAGGAAACTTGGTCCTCCTTTTCTGGCATTAAATGGTTATGGGGAGTGGTTTTCCGATTAAACCTTCTACCAACTCCCCATCACTTCCTCTGCCCTGTTGAAATCTTTGACTTTAGAGTCACGTGGGTTTTTTTTTTATAGAGAAAGGTTCTTTCCCAAGAATCTGTTGACTTAATCTCTGAAATTGTGATCAACGGTGATGATCAAATTTTGAGCCTTTGGAGAGATTAAAAGCTGGGCTTAATCTTTAAACCAATTAAAAATTGATTTGTCCATATTAAATCACCATTATTGGTAATTAATCTTTAATCTGTAAATTTATTCCTTGCAATTGGTTCACAAAGGTTTGGGACTCTAAACTCATTTGGGCTGACTTCTGGTTTTAATAAAATAAAGCCCAAACTTCTGTCATTGGCGTGGGCTAATAGTCAATTCAGCTGGCGCATGGAATTTAGGCCCAAACACAATTCTACAAAGAAATTACTGTCTCTCTCAGTCTCAGTGCTTCTGCTTGCTTTAGTAACTTAAAGACAAGAACAAGTGATCAGAACACATTTCAGTTCATCACCAACTCATCTAATTTCACATCCCAAACAAACCCAAATTAAGAGCGATTATTTAGAAGTAAGATTAGTGGCAGACATGCCCATATATCTCAGGCCATGTCACTCGAGCAAGATTAGTGAAAAATATTCATCCGATGTGCATCTTTGTAGTGTTTTTTGTTGTGATTTCTCACTGATTATTTTTGGGAAGCTCTCCAAGTTGAAATTTGTGACCCTTGATTTCAACAATTTAGAAGGTTCTTTGCCCCCCATCTTTCATGAATTTCACAAACCTTGTAGAACTACACTTGGGATCCAATCCAACAACTTGGAAGGAGATATCTGGATGCTTGATTTTTCCAGACTTAGTCAATAACTTTATTGGTACGTTTCCAATAAGCATTTACTCATGTAGGTCCCTGACAGCAATTCAGTTGACTTTAAATCATCTAGGGGGGCGAATACAACCTCAGATTCTTTTATTGAAATACTTGTTCTTCCTCTCAATTGGTGGCAATAGATTGACCAATGTCACAGGAGCAATGAAAATACTAATGCGTTGCACAAGTCTTCGCACACTCTTCCATTCAGAATCCTTTATAACTGCATCGCTTTCAAGCCAACTATAAGATCCGATTTGCATTTTATTGCTATCAATATATTCAGCAAGTAGTTGTTAAGTTGTGCCATTCAGAGGGTTGAACATTATTGCTCAACCAAGAAACGTTGCCTTCTTGTGGGGCAAACAACTTGGAAAGAATGACTATCCTCCAATTTTGAATTTTCTTAGAAGAATCATCAACAAGAAAACGACTTTGAACATGAATAGGACGTCAATGTATAATGTTGGATCAGGCTTGACTGGCACTGCCACTCTCAGGCCATATCTATCTGGCAAGAAAAATAACACCATATATCTTCCAAATTCCATGAAAAATTATCATCATAATGAAAGAAAACACCAATGAGGGAAAGCGTACACGTCAATCAAACATGTGGAGATAAGATACTCAAAAGACAAAGATGAGTTCTTAGAAGAATCATCAACAAGAAAAAAAACTTTGAACTTGGACTTTGAGTGATTAACATGGAAGATGAGCTGGTATCAATTATCAGATGCCTTAAAAATAAAAGGAAATAGTCAAAACATATTCCAGTTTGAATTCAACAAGGATTCTGTTTCTCACATATATCACGGTCAAGTCCACTCCTGGTGGCCCAAAGGTTTTGAAATCTTATAGAAGAGGTCTTCTATCAGGTTCACCGACTTCTCAATTTGTACTGATGTTTGCATCCTTTTCAAGCATCATTGCTCTTATATATGTAAATACATGTGAGCAACGACACATACACAAAGCAACATATGTTAGTGCAAGCTTATAACCAAATGGCTCATCCCTTCCTTCTCTTCCTCTTATTCTCTTGCATTATAGCTTCAACTATTCATGCCTGCAAACAAACTGAACGCAGCTCCCTCCTATCCTTTGCCTCCACTCTATCTTCTCCTCCTTTAAATTGGACATCCCTTGATTGCTGTCATTGGAAGGGCATCACTTGTGATCAAGATGGTTGGGTCACCCGTTTGCTCTTACCTTCCAAAGGTCTCAAAGGAGGTATCTCTCCCTTTTCACTTCCAAATCTCACCCATCTCACCTACTTGAACCTTTCCCACAATTCACTATATGGTTCACTTGAAACTCAATTCTTCTTGTCTTTGAATCAACTTGAGATCCTTGATTTGAGCTATAACCATCTTTTTGGAGAACTACCACTTTCTCTACCATCTATTAATATACGGACAGTTGATTTGTCCAGCAATCACTTCTTTGGTGCAATTCC